>VYVB01000656.1:0-91085 GCA_009761775.1 Ficus carica | reverse complement strand
AAAAAATAAAAGTTCTTAAAAATCATAGAACAAAGTTAGAACGATTCTAAACTTCAGAAAGCACAAGTGAGATTGATCCAAATACCAATTATGCTATTTTCACACTTTATGTGCTAATATATCTTTAGAATTTCCATTTGTATTTGTGATAGTCTAACTATATGACAGAGTGTGATTGTTGGACTAAAAGTTGATTTATAATATTGTTGGAGGAAAATAAAAGCCTTCTAAAATTTGGATCAAAACTTTGGTTTTAATTTTTTGATATCAAATCACCTGATAATATATATATTATATTTTTATAATATACCATCTTAAAATTAATTAATAGAATAATCTTTAAAATAACTTTTAAGACAATACAATAATTCACACGTCATATTAGTTGATATATCAGTTGATGTTAAAAAGTTATCGCATCCCGAGAATTATTACCACCTGGGGATGCATAGAGTCAAACACTACCTTCCACTAACTAGTAGCATATATATAGAGTAGCTCTAGAGGATGAGATAATTCAATTGCTAAAGGCTTTCTACATCAGGAGCCATGTGCCTCTTCGTATGGGCAAATGAGGACCAGTGACCAGTGGTCTCACCCTTATGCTTTGTCGACCGAGTAATATATTATCATCATGTGTTGGGCTTATCTGCTCTATCTTAAATCCAAGATGGCTATTGGGTACAACTTGTTTTCAAATTCGGCCTAAAAAGTTTGATAATTCATGACTTATCTGGCCTAATTTGACAGAAAACAGTTCCCGAAAGTTTTTGAATGAGAGAAGAGTTTTCAATTTTTAAAAGAGTTTTCTATTAAAATATATATATATATGACTTTTAATAACAACTCTTCTCAATAAACTTTAAAACATATAGTAAAATTTAAGCAAGACATTACATACTTCATTTTATTGTTTTTATGTGTCATTGGAAAACAAAAAATTATTTGATCTTATTAAAAAGGTTTTTGATTCTAAATACTCATCGAAAAACAACAGTTTTTTTCCCCCTCTATTGACTAAAACTACAGGTTTATAAAACTTGAAAAGGACAATATTCAGAATTGAGTATCCTTCAAGAGAACAAAACTTGTACATCTAGCTAATTAACCGGCCCATTATTGTTGAATCCGGTTCCAACTACACGTGCCAATGTATTGTCATTCAAATTGGGTCCGATGAGAGTAAATTGGCACCTACTTATTTTATATATATATATATATATATAACACTATATATATATTATAACACTATTTGTATGCTAGTTTTTTGTGCTCGGTGACCCTGTCAAATTAGTTGGCATTTTGTATGCTTGGAATATTTTTTGTTAGGCAAGATGAATTATGATAATTTATGCCATATTTGGTCTCTCAATATCTATAGATAGGTCCCTAAAATAAAAAATAAAAAAACCCAAAATATTATAGAAACTTCCATAAGTTGTATCAAAGTGATAGAGTTACATATTATCACACCATGTATGTTACAAACGTATGAATTAACTTCAATACATAAATTGAAGTTGAATCGGTACATTTTCATTGTTCTCTTTTTTATTCCACTTCATGTATAGGGCCTACTACAAATACGAATCACAATTAAAGGGTTTGTCATATATTATGGATTTAAAAATGGTTAAGTACGTATAAACCTCTCTTGATGTTTTTAGAAATGCTACTATTATCTTACGTATTTTTAATTTTATGTTAAACTCCTTTTCTTTTGACAAAATTTAAAATTGTTTTCACTTTAATGAAGCTTCAAGCTTTTGCATGATGTTGGAAAGCTTTGATCGATAAAATTTACCCCCGATAAAAAACAATATAATATTTATATGATAATATGTCTACTTTTTGATAGCATTTTGAACAGAATAACTATTGTGAGACAAATTAACAATTTGAAAACTAATTTTCAGATGTTTTAAAATTTAGTGATTAAATGAATTAGATCTGTAGTTAAAAAAACAAAAATGAAATTAATTGTGTGTTTTTTTCCCTGCGAAACGTACTTGATATATTTCCATGAAGAAATGCTAGATGATAAAAGTTGATAAAATAAATAAAAGAAAAAACTAATAGACGGCCACTGTTATTGTTATTTTTTTTCTTTTTTCTTTGTTCGCTTTCTTTTTACATATATTGTTTGAAATGAGGTACATACTTTTTTTTTTATTTTTTTATTTTACAACTTGTCTCGTATAAAAATCTGAATTTTAATGTTTCAAATTATGGGTTTGAATTGAACTTATGATAAGTGTGGATTAATTATTTTAAGTAGAAAAATAATTAATTTATATTCTCATTACATGAAGCAGATTTTAAGACATGTTTACTAATAAGGTATTTAAGCAATCTATGATTATCCCTTTTCTAAGCCCCTTTTTAATATTACTTATTTGGAATGGATAAAGATAAGTTGTTTTTTTTTTTTTTTAACACTTTATATATATAACTAAAGGACTGTAGTCGACCCGCGTTGACTGAAAAGTTTTTTTTTTTACTACTTTTGTTGCCGCCACCTTTTTTTTTTCTTTTGTGGCCGCTGCTGCTTTTTTTGTTTTTATTATTTTTTTTTTTGCTGTTGTTGCCGCTGCTTTTTTTTTTCCCCTTTTTTGTTGTTTTTTTTTTACTTTTGCTGTTGTTGCCGCTGTTTTTTTTTTTTTTAATTTACTGCTGCTGCTTTTATTTTTAATTTTTCTGCTGTTGTTGTTTTTTTTTACTAAAGGAATGTAAGTCGGTGAATAATTTATTTATTTATTTATTTTTTGCTGTTTTGCTTTACTGTTCAATGAATAGAATTTTTTTAAACTTTTATTGCTTTGCTACAGTTGTTTTTTTTTTTTTAATAAAACTTTTGCTGCTTTGCTACGGTAAAATGATGCAATATTTCACTGTTTAATAAACATTGATTTTTTTTAAAAATTTTTGTTGCTTTTGCTGTGCAGTTTTTTTTTATAGTAATACACGGTAGTTGTTTTTCTACATTAAACTACCGATTTTGCCCATATCCTATGTGCTGATTTTGGCTTATCTACAGTGAAAGGGCAGTTTTGTCCTCATATATTTTACTGTTTTATCTACATTGCAGAGACTTTTTTGCCCCTTTGATTTAGTTGGTTTTTCTTCATCTACAGTGAGTTGACATTTTTACCCCTATTAAACAGAAATTACTGGCTGTCCACACAGTATAATTACCGTTTTACGCCTCTTTTTTAGTTCATTTTCTTTTTCCTACAATGTGTTGTCGGTTTTACCTCTATCTAGAGTTTGTTTTTTTTTTTCTTAAGATTATTTTTACCTTTTTTTACGCTAAATTTTAGAAATTAGATTCTGATCTATTGTTATATTGTGTTTTTGCTTACTTTGTCTTTTTTTGATTTTTAAACGATTTTTTTTACTTTAAATCTTTTATCTTTATTTGTTTTTTTGTGTGTTTTTTTTGTTTATTTTGTTCTATTTTTTAAAGACCCCTTTTTTTTAAAGGATTCCGCATGCAATTTTTTTTTTTTTTTGTTTGTTTTGTTTTATATTTAACAATCATTTTTTTTAAAGTTTTTACATGTATATAACCTGATAAAAAAAATTTTATTTGTTTTTAAAAACAGTAAAAAAAAAGGAGAAAATTAGATATATTTTATTTTGTTCTAATATTTTTGTTAGGATTAGTTTTTTCCGATTCCTTTGAGTTTAAAGATTTTTTTTTCTGCTTGATTTTGTTTTAATTTTTTTTCTTTAAATGAGTATAACTACAGAAATTTTTTTTTTTTTGCTTTTGTTTTCGTTTTTATATTGTTAATACTATATCATTTTAATTTTACATCTTCACTATTAGGAAAAATTTTGAGAAAAATTATACTTATTATAATTATAATTTATCTTAACCAACTATTTTTATCATATAATACTTAATTTATTTATTTATTTTTTTCCTTTCCCGTGTATTACACGGGTATTAAACTTGTCTTAACAAAAGGAGGGCATTCTTGTGTCGTTTCAAATATTCTCTCTTTCCTCCTTAGACCCTTTTGTCGTTTTCAGAAAAGATGGTCGTTTTCTTCGAAGTTTGCCTAAGAGGCGTTCCGTTCCGGTATGAAATTCTCTGCCAGCTATTGATTCTCCAAACAAAACAGTAGTTCTACTGTACCATCTATCAAATTCGAAAAATTCCACTTCAAAAACCAGCTCAGAAACCTCTCACAAAGCAAAGATGAAAATCATGGTGGCGATAAAGCGCGTGGTGGATTACGCCGTCAAAATCAGAGTGAAACCCGACAAGACCGGCGTGGAGACCCAGAACGTGAAGATGTCGATGAACCCATTCTGCGAGATTGCTCTGGAAGAGGCCCTCCGGATCAGAGAGTCGGGATTGGCCTCCGAGGTTGTCGCCGTCAGCATGGGTCCCTCCCAGTGCGTCGACACTCTCAGAACAGGCCTCGCCATGGGCGCCGATCGAGGAATTCAGGTCGAGTCCAATGAGCCTCTACCCAGTTTCTGTTGCCAAGCTGTTGAGAGCCCTTGTCGAGGTTGAGAAGCCTGGACTTCTTATTCTTGGCAAACAGGTTCTTTTCTGGTTTTTCTGATTGTTTCTCGACTTGGGTTTTTGTTTTAATAATTTGATTTTATCCTGTTATTATATGTTTTTTGTCAATTGGGTTTGGTTTTCATAGGCTATTGATGATGATTGCAATCAAACTGGGCAAATGGTTGCTGGCCTACTGAATTGGCCACAGGGGACTTTTGCTTCAAAGGTCAGTTCTGTTTTTTTTTTAATTATATTATTATTAGGAAAGTGCCGAATAATTCAGGTACTTCACTCCCTCACAGGAAATGTGTGCTTGTTCCTGTTAAGATTAACCGTCTTCTAATTATTTACTACCCAGAACAACAAAATCCAAAAAAAAAAATGATGACACATATATAGTGGTTCACTTTAAATGTGATTAATATTCACTTATATCCGATTATAAGAAAATTTCAAGCTTTGTGCCTCTGCGTTATGATTAGGCTCCACGCACTAAATGGCTTGTAGTTGCATGATTTAAGTCCATGCTTGCTTGATTCCTTATCCGATGGTACTGATTAAGAAATAGAGGAAATAGTTTTTCGTGTTGCTTTCATGACTTCATCAATCTGGTGGAACAGTGTAATGGAGGTTTGGATATGGATAAGAAGAGAGTATAATGCTTTGATCCTAGATGAGGCGGTTTGTACCTTGAGCAGGAATTAATATTAGAATATCAAGATGCTTTGATGATGCTCCACAACTTTGATTGTAAACGAGACCCTCTGCGATTAGGACTCTCATGTTATTTTGAGAAAACTTGGTCGTCGTGACAAGACCAAAGGGTGGAATTTACTTGGAAATGTGAGTTTAGATTAGTGTCACTTGGCTATACTCAGAAGTCTATCATGGTGTTTCAGAGTATGTTATGAAAATGAAGCAGATCAGCTTATCAATATAGGGGAATAAAATCATAAGTGGACTTGACATGTTTGTTACATACTTGAAATAACAGACATGCTTGATTCTTAATCCATCCAACTTGAGTATTTTGCAATATCGAAATGTTCTTGTACCGAAGGTTTTATATAGACAGAGAAATGGTAACTCAGCATCAGAAAGGCATACATAGTGAAGAAATTCAGAAGATAGGCTGTGGTAGTGAAAAAAGGATTGGAAGCCAAGGACTTTTAGATGGTTAGGTTAGAATAAAAGTATATTGGAAACATTTACACAATCAGGTTATGATTAGTAGATAGAAAATAGCGTCACTGGTTAATATGAGTGGTTTTTCCTTTTTTATTTTTTTATTTTTTTTTTATTTTAAACTTTGTGGTAGTTTAGTTAATATCAATTAGAATCAGTACGTTGAGAATCCTACTAAGAAATGGATCTAAGGCATGCCGCATTTGTAGTACCTAAATTAATTGGAGCGAGATCCGTTAAGTGGCCTATTTCGAATTCATGTCAACTTGAAGTGCTTGGTTGCTTTTATTCATGTATTATAATTTTTTTAGTATTGTGACTGGTAATTAGCTTTTATTTATCAAATAAATGATTGTGAAATCTTGTGGCTTCAATTAGCAGAACATGTAAACGAGTTTATGGAGATTGCTAGGACAAGTAATGAAATAAGTGTCAAGAGTTTTATACAAGTCTACACTCTGAGGATTATTTGCTATGACTTACTTCTTGTTTCCAGTAGGTTGTGCTGGATAAGGAGAAACAGGTTGTGACAGTGGATAGAGAGGTAGATGGTGGTCTTGAGACTTTGTGCTTAGATTTGCCAGCAGTTATCACGTAAGTATTTCATCTCCTGTATTTTGTCTTCGAGCACTTTACATTTCTCGGTGCTTTTCCTTTCTCTTTTAATAGTGCATTGAATCAATAAGTGCATATATTAAGTTTTAGAAATCAAACTTATTTCTTGACATGGAGTTAAGACTTAAAAGCTGTACCTCCTGCAAATTTGCGGCAGCTATTTATATTTGTCCCGCAATGGCAGGCTACTGAATCCAGAGAATTAATAATACAGTTTTCCAATGTTTTGGGTATTGGATGATAAGAACGAGAGAAAAACATGAGTACTAATCTCAAAGTGAATCTACGATCAAGACTTAACCTGCGAGAACCCCTCTCCTTTCCCCTAGTCATTAGTTACCCTGGGCATAAAACATCCAAGCATTAGCTTGAAATCCTGATCCTCTTTCTGACTTTTAACAATGAGATATTGCATTCAAAAAAGGTAAAAGGAAGGGTTTTTGGCGCCTCCTTAAACTTTGACATAATTGGCAAGTTACCTTCTGAACTTCTAATTGTGGCAAATTAGCTCCTGAATTAATAAAATGTTGCAGAGTGCCCCCAAATTGATGAATGATGATAAAATATTTGTAAGGAAATGCCCTCAAGGACCGGCATGACGTGCTCCAATCTTCAATCGAAAGTTCAGTCTCTTCTTTCAAATGCGCTCCCATAACATGGGTGTTTCTACCCTATTTTTAACTACGATCATTGATCTGGGGGCACTCGGTAACACTTTGTTAAATTTAGGGGGTGGTTTGTTGAATTGAAAAATTGCAAGATCTTTGCATTGGAATCATGCTAAGGCCCGATAGCTGTGGGGATGTGTACTGCCTAGTTATCTTCCTTGATCAAGTTATCTCACTAGTTTGCATTATTTGTATGTGTTGTAAACATGTTATGATTTTGGTGATAATTATTAGCGTTTATCCAACGACCCCTCTTGCTGTCTTGCAGCACTGATCTGAGGCTGAACCTACCAAGGTACGCTACGCTTCCCAACATAATGAAAGCGAAATCGAAGGTCATCAAGAAGTACTCGCCACAGGATCTGGACGTCGAGATCAAATCCGACCTAGAGGTCGTTCAAGTGATTGAGCCTCCAAAGAGAAAAGCAGGCGTAATCGTCTCTTCAGTCGACGAACTGATCGACAAGCTGAAAAACGAAGCTCACGTCATCTAATCGTTCTTTGTTTACTAACCTTCCGCTCAAAACCTCTCTGAACTCATCAATCCATCATTCAAACAAATGACCAAGCTACAGAAGTTGTTTGTCATAATAAAAAATTCAATTATGCAACACTGTTTTAGGGTCAACACTTATTGAAACACCTCGATCGCCATGACATCATGAATTTTAGCATCTTTCGGGTTTTGATAAAGCATCTACCTCTGAGTGGTTGATTTTCATCACTTTGATGGTGTCACATCCACAAGTTGTGGTTATAAAATTGCAAGATATGTGTATACCAAATCAAGCCATTTTGATCTAGAAGTTTAATTTACATGTTTTTGGTAAATAAACACCAATGAGGTTTAGAAGAGCCAAACGGGTCATACGACTTGGTTTGGTACAATGTATCTGTCATTTCCATTGTTATTCTCTTTTCCAAAGTCCCAAAACATTAAAAAATTTAGGAGCTTACTAATATATTTAGCATTTCTATAAAATAAAAAATTTCAGTCTTGTTCATGGCGTCACATAAATAAACTAATCTTATGAAAGTGAAATAATTTTAAACCTCTACTCGCTACTAGGGTTATTTTTAGTATGACACATCACCTTCATAAAATAATTAACTTGATTTTGTGAATATTTTTCTTGGGTAAATATTAATACATTTCAAAAAGATATTGAAAGCCATTTTTCTAGTTCCTTTTTTTTTCCCCCAAAAATTTTCAAGAGGTGGCTGGTCCCCTACACTTCAACAGATCATTGATCAATTATTTACTATGATAACTCAATGATTGAATCTAAATTGTGAAATGTACATAAACAAATAAATTATTAACCCCCGGTAGGTATTATCACTATCCTTTAATTATGTATTTATTTACAAAAAAATTTGTCATTTACAGAAGAGGAACACAGATTCAGCATTATAGGAATCTATCTACTCTTTTTAGCATTTTATAATAGGCATTAAATAGTTGAGAGAAAGAGTCAAATAACATATTTAGAAGATTAGTAATGAATAGCATATGGTGCATTTTAATTATACATAAAAATATCAAAATCACCCTTTCAACTTCTCTCATCACTCACTATCGTGACTCTCACTCTCATCAACACCGGCATCATTGTGAGAGCTTACAATTATTTATTTGTAAATATGTTATTTACTAGAAAATTTAGAGATTTATGCATAAAAATATATTGTAATTTATCATCTTAAAAGAACTTGCTATAATTTTTCTCTAATTACTGTTTTTTAATTTGAGATTGGAGGATTTAAATTCTACATCTTGTGGTGGATCAGGTGGGAAGTTATTATTAAATTATGCATATAACCACATATTTTAGTGGTTTTTAAAAAATACCCAAAAATAGTACATATTTGGATTGTTGCCTCATGATTCCGATTTTTGTCATCTTATAATGTCAAATAAAAAGTGATTTCAATACAAAAATTCGAATCATGTGACAAATCCTAAACATGTATACTAAAGAACTCTTCTCACAATTTTTCTCTAGTACTTTAAACTATGCCTACAATCACATATAATACTTATTTTTAAACATTGATAAGATCCAAATGATGTCAAGTTAAAAAAAAAAAAAAAAAAAAAAATCAAATTTGATAAAATTAAATAATTCAAAACAACATACAGTCGATAAAATATTTTTCTTTCTACAACTACGTACTCTTTTCCTAAAAGAAGAAGAAGAAGAAAGGGAAAAAAAAATAAAATTGATAGGCTCTTTGCAACGAGGGTGAGTCTGTGGTAGAGTCCTTTTTTTAACCGTTAAGATTTAATCGAACGGCTGAAATGTTATTGGTGTATCATACTTACCATACACCTCACCTTATATGATTCTTCCCACCCCAAGTCTTCTCTCCGGCGCCGTCGACCTTTCCGTCGCCACAGGCGACCGCCCCGACGCCGGCTACCCGGCCCCAGCCCCGGTCGCCCCCCACCCCAGCCTCCGGCACACCCCCCCCAGGCCTCCCTCGCCGGCCCCCAGCCCCCAACCCGCCCCCGGCCCCCCATCCTGCCCGGCAGCCCCTCCACCCACACCCCCCTCCCCTGGCCTCCCCAACCCCTGGCTTCCCCCCCCCCCCCCCCCCCCTCTCTACCCCACCCCAGCCCCGGCCCCCCCACACCACCCCCGACGTGAGAAGAGAGAGAGAAAGAGAGGGGGGAGTCGCGGGTGGGGGTGGGATGGGGGGGCGCCGGGCGGCTGGGGGTGGGGGGTCGAGGGTCGGGAAGAGAGAGAGAGGGGACGCGGGGGGGTGGGGAGGCGGGGGAGGGGGCGGCCAGGCAGGGTGGGGGGGCCGTCGGGCAGGATGGGGGGCCGGGGGCGGGTTGGGGGCCGGCGGGGGAGGGCTGGGGGGGGCGGTGCCGGAGGCCGGGGAGTGGGGGAGGGCTGGGGTGGGGGGTGGCCGGGGGTGGAGGGGCCGGGGCTGGGTAGCCGACGTTGGGGCGGTCGCCGACGCCGGAGAAGACTTGGGGTGGGAAGAGTCATATGAGGTGAGGTATATGTAAGTATGGTACACCAATAACATTTCAGCCGTTCGATTAAATTTTAACGGTTAAAAAAAGAACTTTATCGGTAGAGACTATAGAAGAGTCTCTATCACAGACTCACCAATGGAAATGGGCTTTAATCCCTAAGATGTCCACTCATGAACAGATCGACAAGGCTAGCAACCTAAAACAAGGCACTCACTAGGGTCCGATCATTCATTTCCAACTAGGACGCGGCGTCTCGTAAAACCCAAATTCTGATTTTTCTATTGCACACGTGGTGCTATCTAATTGGTTCTTCTTCAGTCTTACCCACCAATTTTTTTATTCACTTTTAAAACAATATTTTGATCATTTTAATAATTGTCCATTTCCTCCGCCGGGAACGAAACCAAACCAAAGATCCCCAATATTCATAACCCACTACTCCGTTGTTCTTCTTCTCGGAATTTCCTAGGATTTTCCCTCACCAGCTGCGTTTGATTCGATCGAGACCCTGATGGACGGCGGAGATTGCTGGGATTTTCTCGATTATTCCTTCATCGGCGGTGATCAGCCGGCCGATTTCCTCTGGTCCAATCAAAGGTCCGTCTCTCTCTCTCTCTCTCTCTCTAACCCTAATGTTCGATTAAGAGAGAAAACGGAGATGGAATTGAACAGTTTTGTTTGTTTGTTTGTTTGTTTGTTTTTGTTTTTGTTTGTTTCGTTGTTGCAGTATTATGGACATTGATTTATCAGGCGCCGCCGCCGCCGCCGGAGGGAATGACGTAGACGGTGATGGTGACGGCGATGTTGCCTCGGAAGTGAAGGAAGAAAAGGAGTGCCCGCGAAAGAGGTGGATAAAGATTTTGTTTTGTTTTGTATTTTTTTTTTTCCTTTAATTCGATGGATTGTTATTGAATAAAAAGATTTGTGTTTTGTGTATGGAAGGTATCACAATCATAAGAGTGGTGGCAAAAAGTTTGATGCTTTTGCTTCCGATGTTTGTATGGTTTAACGGGTTTTATCGCCCATCGGTAGTAGTGATATAGTGGTTAGGGACGATCGCTTTACAGCTCTCTCTAATCGGTTTGATTCTTTGTGTCGAAGGTCGTGTGTTTGACGGGCATGAACTTCTACAAATTGTTGAATCCCCCTTTCCGTTTCATCTCTAGTCCTAGTAGATTATGAAAGTTGTGAAAGTGGTGTTGGGTAGGGGTGCGAGGATGCTATTGATCTCCTTTTTTCGTAGATAAAAACGAGAAGATAGTCTATTGATCCCTCGTAGTTGGTCTTTGTGAAGGAAAGATGGTCTATTTATTAAAATCGAGAAGAAAGGGTTTTTTTCCTGTTTTTGTTAGGTGATAGTTTATGCCTTGAGACGTTGTTTTGATTGTCTTTTACATGTCTTGTAGCTAATAAAAGTGTAGAGTTACGAGGAGTGATCTATTTATATTTTTTTACTTATAATTATATTTAATTGTTCTCTTCAGGGGTCGCACCGAGTCTTGCAGCAAGCAAGGGTCCGAGTCTTGCAGCAAGCAAGGGTCCAAGGCTTGCCGTGAGAAATTGCGAAGAGAGAGATTGAATGACAGGCATGCAACTCACTAGCTCAGATTAATTGGTTGAGTCTTTACTCTGTCAGCTTTTTCTCTAACTCAGAATTAAACTGCACGTTTTTGTACTTGGGTTGGATAGTTTTTATGAAAATGAATACAGGATTTGTTTTTAGGAGCTTTATAATTTTGTTAGTACTTCACCACTTCTCAGCTGCTTGAAATAGAGCTCTAAGGAGACCTGAACCTAGTAAAGTAAAAAGGATTTGACTTGTGCAGTCTTTAACTCAAGAAATTGCTTTAGCAACATCGTTAGAACCTTTTCCCTTGTTACAAGAACAGCAATACTCTGCGTTTATGTGTTTCTTTCTTTCTTGTTAAAGATGATTTAAGTAAATCGGATGGAGTGATATTGTGCATTACTTTTGTAGGTTTATGGATTTGTGCTCTGTTTTAGAACCTGGGAGACCTACAAAAACGGACAAACCTGCTATTTTGGATGACGCCATAAGAGTTTTGAACCAACTGAAAAACGAAACTCAGGAGCTTAAAGAAACAAATGAAAAACTACTGGAAGAAATAAAGAGTTTAAAGGTTAATTTCACATATAGAATATTTTGCTTAACAACTCTGCACTGCAACCTTTCTGCTTTGGGAAAATCTGTTTGCCTATATCTTTCTTACTTTTTCGGCTTTTACTCCTTCCTTTCATTCTTTCTCCTCTATTTCCTTCTCTAATAGTTATCACTTGTTTCTGTGATAACTTGGTATCTTTTACCGTTATACAAATGCATGAGTTAAAGATATGACCGCAGTTTTTAAGTTTAATTCTTTAGTTTTCAGGATTAATTTTCCACTGTTGTTGATTTTAACTGCCTTTTTATGTTTAAAATATGTCTCTTTCTAGATAGTGGGTGCCTCGTAGCTAGGATTAATTCCAAATTTAGATGGAAAGACATTGAACAAGAATCTCTTTGCATATCAGAGATGAGTACAGTTCGTTAAGCTGAAATGAAAAAAAAAAAAAATGTTTTGTCTTGACTAGCAAATTAACATTACTCGTTATTTTCCATGTCTAGACAAATAACTACGAAGTTTATTAGCCTTTAGTTTAAGGCCTTGTTTGTTAAGAGGGAAAAGGGGAAGGAGGGTTAGGGGTGGAAGAGTAAGTGGATGGATTCTATAGGGGTGTTTGGTAGAAAGGATTAGAGGAGGGAACGGATTCAAAATCCTTTACAGGACTACCAAGTTGGAAGGATTGGAGGACGGAATTCATACCAAACACAGCAAGAGAAAGGCCCTCCTCTTCCCCTCCATTTTCCTGTCCTGTTACATACCTTCCCTTCCTATTTTTTTCCCTCGTGCCAAACTCAAGCTACGTTTCAATCTTGCACAACATCCTTGTAACTTGTATAATGCCTAGCTTAATAAAAACCAGTACCACTTTTGTAAATTGTTTCTCGAGTAGTCGAGATATCTTAGGGAACTCAACCCCCTTGAATGTTTTTTAAATATTCGGTGGCAGAATTCCCTGGGTACTTAATGTTTGAAATCTTCGATTCTAAACAGGCAGAGAAGAACGAAATTAAAGAAGAGAAACTAGTACTTAAAGCAGATAAGGAAAGGATGGAGCAGCAGATGAAAGGCATGGCAATTTCACCTTCTGGATTTATGCCCGCCCACCCAGCAGCATATCAAAACAAGATGGCTGTTTATCCCAGCTATAGTCTGGTTCCAATGTGGCACTACTTGCCTCCATCAACTCGTGATACATCTCATGATCATGAGCTGAGGCCACCCGCTGCGTAGTCCATTGTGCTTACGAACAAGTGGAGCGTCTTCAATGCGAGTTTGATGCTTTATTTTACAGTCATCCGCGGTTATTTGCTCGAAGACATGTAAATATCAATTCCATCTCGATTTGCTTGTTGTTTTATTTGGTTTGGTGGCAAATGTATGGCAGAATTGATCAGGATTGTAGCGATGACATCGGATTTTCGAATAAGTTGTTCCTATTCAGTCTTTAATCATGTTTCATGCACATTGTTTATTTTTTGTTTTTAGCCTAACATCTAAAAGGCCTAGTGGCAACTTGTTTACTCATACTTATCCAAAGTCAATTGTTATGCCTACTTGGTTTTCTCTTCTTTTGTTCTCTATTAGGAGAAGCAAAAAGTAGAAACTACAGCCTATGAAAATAGTTTTCAAAATGGTTTTGGTATGGAAATGAGAATTTTTTTTTTTTGGAAATAGTTTTGGAACAGTTTTTCAAATGAACATTTTTTTATATTTTTTATTAGAGATTGTTTCGAGTGAAAGAAAACATGAAATTATATTTGTTTATGTTTATAAAAATGTGCTGAATATGTACAAGTCCTAAAAAATGAAAAAAAAAAAAAAAACGGGCTTTTCTTTTCATTTACGTAAAAAACGAAACCAAATATGACTCCGTTTCCAACTAACACACCTCGGAAACCTTGTGAAAAGGTTTCTAAATGCTACCAAAGGCAAAATTTTTGTCTTAGATTGAGGGATTTCCAAAGTGAAGGCAATTTTTTATTACAATTTTTTTTCCTCGTTCGCAATTAGAGGTCGGATGTCAATAGTCAGCAATGACAAAACCAAAAATAATCTTCCCCAATTTGTTCTCTTAGCCTTGGATGGCAATTTATAAACTTCATGGCCTTCCCTTCATCTTCACGGTTCACCATTTAATGCATGATCAGTTGTTGCTAAGTGGATTTTCTGTGAAATGTTATCCTTGAGCTCTTCTGACTTGGTGTAAACTTTTTCATCACCTTCTTTTCCCCACAACAGCAAATATAGCCCCACAATTACAATTACTGCCCCTACTATGCTGAACAAAGCCATAGATAAACTTTGTTAACAAATAGTTAACAAAAAGCCATATAAGAAAAACGAATAGTTAACCGAAAAAAAAAAAAAAAAAGGTCACTTTGTTAGAAAATTTAACGGAAAGACACGTGTTGCACGAATTATGATTGATATTAAAATTCTTAGATCATAGTTCAGGTAGAGTTTTTGCAATTAATCTTATATGTTAAATAGTAAAGATTATCAAAATGCCCTTACATGATAGATTAGAATTTTAATACGTGTCTTTTCCGTCAAAAACCCTAATAGAAGGATAATTTTTGTTAATGGAACCTAGATCGGGAGGACTTGATGTTACGTTTTTTGAAATTCGGAGGACAAAGTGTTACAAGGGTCATAATTCTCGGGGAATTTTTTAAAGTAATCTCCCCTCCCCCCTCTTAAAGAGGATAACTTAGTTGCAAGGCATTTAGAGAAAAATATAAGAAAAATTTACCTGCCGGTGTATAGTCTTTCCCCGAGGATAAAGTAAGCTAGAATTGCCACCAATATAGTAGAAACAGGATTGAACATGGTCACAAAAACTGGTCCTTTCTCTTCAGTGCACCAAAGTTGAATGAAGATTATCAAGCCAGAACAAACTACTCCCTGCCATCAACAATATCATACTTTGAGTATTTATCATACTTAATCGCCACAAATTAGAGCACATTTTTTTTTGAATGAACGAGAGAAGGCGGGCCTTAGAAGAAACTCGGGACATCCTAACTAAGTTGATGCCCCGTTAGAGTTGGGATAATTTATGAGGCAAATGATCATGAAACTTACTCCATATAGTGTGGACCATAAGTCAATGTTGAACCCAATTTTCCAAGCAGTGGGTCTATGCTCAACAAATGCTGTGAAGACAGCTGATTGTGCTGCCCCAACAAAACACATCCATGTAGTGAGAGACAGTTGTGCTGGATATCTCTTCAACGTGAATGCCTGCAAATAAAATACTTGAATTCATCTAGCTTTGCTTAATAAGTAATGTTGAATTTAGATTATTCTTTCAGTTTTGGACGTTTATTTATGTTGAGTTTAGTGCAATCTTGAACCAACTGACCCGTGTTATTTTATTTATTTATTTTGGTAATAACGACATTAGACTCCTTACTGCATACCCGAGTCGGGATGTGAGATTTGTGGGTCTACTTTCCCTCTCACATCCCGACTCGGTAGAGGGGATGTACAGGATTTCTCAACGAATCTGCGACCTAATCATGATGACAGTCCCCCTTACCGTTGAGTTACAGACATTGTGGCACAAAATGTCATCTATACTCTTACTTTTAGTTTCAAAAATTTGTAAAACTTAAAAATGAAAAAAGAGAAATAGAATCGAATTTGAGTCGGTCTAGGAAAAACCAATTCGTACATGCCCCAAACTCGAGCATGCCCTTGTCTTTCCAAGTGTTAGGACGGGTCAGGTAAGTTTAGAAAAACTTGTAACTTCAAGGAAAATGCTTGAGAATACCATCAGTGTTAAACACAACTACTAATAACAAATCGACTCCATCTGAGCGCTCTGTATCGTGGTACCTACATTTTTATTAGTGGGTAGTATGTAAGCAATAGCATTGATCTAACTTTATACGTAGAGTCCAAATAGATGTAATTTGTTTCCAATATTGTAGGGAAGTTTCAGATTAAGAGCAAATAAAAACCTGCATAATATACCAAATAGACCATGTGATGCAGCTTGACACCGTAAGAAGAGAACCCTTTATCCATTCTTCATGGGGTGGACTACTTCCATGGATACTGATAAGAGGTTTCCATAAATTTCTTACTATTACACCCTTATACAATGTCATGGTCATCACACCACCTAAGGAGATCAATGTTCCAAGAACTTTTGCCATCCCACGTGGATTCCGAAGATTGATAATTTCCAACCTATATGTGTGATCAAGAAAAAATTAATATTCTTTTAAAGTAAAATAATACATATGAATTGTAATGAGATGTCGGACTAAGCAAATCTTGATGGATATATATATATATATATAGGGTATTTTGCACATTCATCCCTGAACTTTTCGAGCTTTGACAACTTGACCACTAAATTTTTAATTTTGATTATTTATCTTTGTGGTCCATTTTGTTGATGGTTTTGTTAATTTGGAGACGGAAAAGTATATTTGATAAAAAAGGAAAATATTGAAATTCTGATTAAATACTAGTATAAATTTCTCAATACCCCAAGTCTCAAATATCCCTTGAATCAAATCAAAATTCGAAGAAAATTGATAAAATGAGTCACCTTGTACAATAGTTTAGTAAGTTGGAGTGGCTAATTGTTTAAATTAAAAATTTAAGGAATAAATTATCCTTTTCCAGTAATTTTAGGGGTAAAAGTACCAAAAACTTGTATATACATGACGTAGACCAACCTGAGACCAATTGAAATTACAAAAGTGAGGGAGGCAATGGTGTTGACCACTGAGGCAATAAATGTTGGAGAAGTGTATCTCAGGCTTGCAAAATATGTGTTTAATGTCAAACCCACCCTGTATTAAAAAAAAAAAAAAAAAAAAAAAAAAAAAAGGAAAGATCATAATTAAGCACTCACATGATATTGGCCTGTGTTTAGAAAACTGTCACATTATTATTATTTTTTTTAGGAAGCCACATTATGTGTTGATATTACTAAGTAATTACATTTAGGTGACAAGTTATTTCATGTGAGTTGTTATGAAAAATCGAGATTCAAACAATACTAATATTAAATGTTTTCATGTTTCTAAAAAGCACATATAAAGAAGATTGGCAATTGTTGCCCGCATGTGTGTTCATTTTATATAGAAGGAAATGTCTAAAGTTCAATAACCAAATAAGTTCGACAGTTTTAATTATTTATTTATAATCTCGTAATTACTAATTAATTTATATGTAATTTTTTATATTTAGACTTTTGTAACATGTTTTTATTTAAAATTAAGTATAAAGGACAAATACTACTGAAAAATCTTACATTAAAAATAATCAGTGGTTATAATAACGTACAATAATAGTTACAAGTATTGTTTTAAATATATAGGTGTCGAATAAAGACAATGAGAATATGTTTATATTCATATTTACTTACCCCAAGAGAGAGAGGATAAAGATTTCCACCAAAAGGAGGAATGTGAGCTTCGGCCTTTGTTTTCTGCAGTGGAGAACCAACTGATTTTCGTTAAAAGCAATATTCATTGCATCTGAAAAGTAAAAATGTTGCATCTGAAAACATGTCGTCTAAAACATTACGTAAAGCCAACAAGATGTTTTGGACGCATACTTGGCCAGCTTAAAAAGTGGGTCTCATTGCTTACAAGACTTGCCTAAAACAAAGAATTGTGTGATAAGTTATAAATAGATATCATGTCGGTATTAATCATATTCTGTTAATTATCGTACTTCTCTAATACTCTGAAACAATTTTAATATGATCTAGCTACGAATAAGTTTTTTTTTTAAAGAGGCCACGACAGAATATTCTGAAAAAAGTACTTAATTTGTAGTAATCCCAAACATAAATCATGAAGAAGATCAAATAATAATATTCTTGCAAATCAAAACCAAAAACACAAAATATGACGACAAGAACACGCTAATCGATTTTCAAAAATTACGATTAATACCTCTCAAGAAAATAGGCAAACGGAAGCATCACTAAGCCGGCGACGATATGTCGGTAGGTAATGTAGACGTGCGGGTTCATTCCATGATTGAACGAAGCTTCTGTGATGAAGTAGAGAAAAGTGTAGCCCACCTGACATAAAGTCATCAGCAAGTGTGGTTTGAACTTCCTATAAACACCCCAAAAATCACTACTGTTATCTGCATTATTTTGTAGTACTTCCATTTTTTATAATACCAAAATTTTGTTCAAAATCTTAGTTTCTTTGGTACAAACCAAGCTGATGAAGATCAAGAATCACACTTCTTGCATGTAAAACTTGCATTTTTTATAGGGAGATCTCAAGTGAGCCAGTTGAGTTATAAAATATTATATTCTTGTTATATTGGATCATGAGAATCATGTTCTGATATTCCCCATTAAATTCTGCTGACAAGGTGTACTGACCATTACGTCTAATTATTGTAGGAATAGAAATATACGCAAAATAAAGAAAAAATTCTACTTCAAGTTTTCTCTAAAGCACTTTGTAAAAGTTTCAAAATGTGTATATATACATATATACACATATTAAAAGACGTCCTTTAAAATAAGGTTCCCCGAACTTTATACCATAATAATCTCATTTTGATCACTGACTTTTAATATATCTTAAACTTAATTATTTCCGATTTGTCAGTTTGCTTGGTACTTAACCCTTCCACTGGTTGGATGTTAAAACGAGGGTGGTATATGGATGTTGTTTTGTTAACGGATAGTTATTTTCCTTGGTGTTCCGGTGCATATTCCTTTTTCCTTTTACCAGCTAACTAATTGTAGAGTTATATATAGCTGATCAAACAAACAGATAGATTAGGGTTAAGTTTGGGACGCTTTAAAATTTAGGGATCAATAAAGTGGGACTGAGAGTAACATTCGAGAATTATTAGTGGGGTTAACCCTTGAATTAGTGACCCATGTAGGCCTTCTTGTCGGATTATAATCCATTAATTAAGGATTATTCTTAGAATTCTATTATGATCTTCTTATATTAATTATACTTTCTATTTCATATTGTTTAATAATGTCTTATCACTTTAATTAGTGAAGATCCACACAGTTCTTCCAGAATGAATATATTATATATTAAGAGGAAATGATTGTCATATAATCGTGTATATAATTGAATTCCACTAACTTTTAGCACATTTTGATTAAAATTAAAAGGTAATTTTATTGTTGTTGCAAGTGACAAACATGATAATGCGTGTTTGATTATAGTGATGTTACTGATTGTGTTAATAGCTGGTAATAATTTTAATTCATCTCAAACGATGTTTAATCAATCAAAATATGTCAAATTATTCAATAAATTCATAAGTAAGAGTGTGAAAAAATTTCGTTAAAAAGCATCAAATTTTTTTATATAATTTGATATAATGTGATTTGTTAGATATCATTGACATCAAGATTATAACAAAGATTTTAATGTCAACCGTCACTGTTAGAGTGGAATTACACTAACTAATTAATGGTTTTGTCAATTGATGAACTGAATTATGAAGGTTTTTTTTATTATTTTTTATTATTTTTTATTTTTAATTTCTTTTTCAAGCATCAGAGTTCAAAACCATAATAGTAAAAGTTTAGGGAGGAAATAAATGAAATCCTAATTTTTCTTAACATACGTTCTATAGTTTCTTGACTTCTTATGGCTTAATAAAAACTTCATTTTTTTTTGCTTATTTTCTTGAATTAAGAGCAATATATGTATATAATGCATGGTATCTCATATCTTTAGAGAAGAAAATCAGGTTGTAGATAACCTGGCTTCATATATGTAGTTCACATTGTCGAAGATGGGTGGTGGTTCAATGCTCCAACTACTTATTCTTCTCTGCTTCTCATAGATATTTGGCAGGACTTCCCTACTATAAATTTTGTAACTAATCGACTTTTACAGTAAATATGCACTCTTATTCCCCTCTAGTCTTTTTCCCACTAGGTTTTGGCTACAGGGTTTTTAACGAGGCATATTTGAATACTACTTTTAAGGAAGGAGCTTTGGTCCGATCCTATGAAACTGCCTTCCGACTGTTTCTTGATTCCTTGATAGATGTCTTGCTTCTCTTTTCTTTTTTGGTTGTATATTTTTCCCCTTTGAAGAAATTTTATGTAATCCAATTTTTTTTTCTTTATTTAATAATGTATAGTTGGATGGAAAAGAGATGAGGGTGCTAAAGGGGTGCCGGCCTAATTGGGATATCTTGATGCATCTATTGATTTTTATCGTCACAATTTATTAATATATACACACATATATATATATATATATATATATTTCGTTTTTCATTCTTTTCTGGCTCAAAATATATTCCCTGTTGCCTCTACTTCATTTATCCTCTTGGAGAATAAATTCTCTACATATTTCCCATTTATTCTTTTCTTGCTTATTTTTAGCTGACAGAATTTATTTGGTATCTAGTTCCCAATCTACAAAAGTACAAATGCATAAACCTACATGTTGTAACCATCACATTCCTGATCATCATGGGTTAACATAAAGAAAAACATTTCATCGAGAATTTAAGATATTTCGTTCATAATTTCATGTTTTCTCTGTGGTCTGTAAAAATGATGCTATTCATTGTGTTTATTCTTTACTTTTTCTCCTTACAGCAAAAGGTTTCTATCAGTTTAGGAGCGTTTTTAAATTGGTTTTGTTTTGCGTGTAAAAATGAAAATGAAGAATTTTGAAGAATGGAGTTGGAATTGTTTTTAAAAAATGTTTTATTTCTAGAGAGATTGTTTTGCATATAAGGAAAACATAAAATAACGAGTTAGATTTTAGAGAACACATGTAGTTTCCAAAAAGTCACATGGCAAACAATCCAGGTTTTGCTATGTTTCTAAATTGCATATATAAGCCCTAGAAAATAAAATGAAAAAGGGAAAATAGTAGGCAATTCCGGTTTCTCTAACCACTAGAAAACCAACTCAAACCATTACTTTACACAAATATCAAGGTAGGAAACTTCTTTACAAATTTAGGACACAAGATATATAGTTTTCACAGCCTTCTTCTAACTCATGTTAGCTAGGTTTGCTCTCTAAAAATCTTGATCTTAAGAAAGCCTTGAGACTACCTTGCTGGGTTAGCTCAGTGATATGGGGGGAGGAGTTTGAATACGAGTTTTTAGACTTGAAATTTGAGAATGTTACATTTTTCTTTAAATAGGAGTCATAAACCCTCTACGATAAAAAGAGAAAAATCCTCGTGACTAATTAATTTTGTCCCTCCTTAGTTCTCTCCCATGTTTTTTTTTTTTTTTTTTTTTTTTTTTGAGATATTTTCTTCTCCCTTTAGATGTTTCGTAAGAGAAATCTATATTTCGTCATGACTACAAGAATTCTACGTCTCTTTAATTCTTGTGCCATAAGAGAGACAGTAAGAGATATTCTCTTCATAAAGTAAGTCGAATTGCAAGATGAAAAGGGTACTTCGTTGGTTTTTCTTTTTTCTTCTTAAAGATCTGATGGTCCAAAATATCATACGTTATCATTAAAGTAAAATTTTTTTATATCCTATTATAAAATTCTCCGAACGTAAAAATGCAAAATTGAAGATCCAAAAAATTAAACTGGGTTGGCTTGGATTTTGTTTCTTGGCGATGTCGCCAAATTGCCGGGCTTTATTACATTGCATTTTGCCCTTTTTGGTAATCTCCTTCGGGGAAATTTGTTGCCCCATTGCAGCTTATTACTATTCAGCTTGCTTCCAACTTCTTAAATATAATATTAATAATAATCAAGAGTTGGGTGCTGAGAGGGATCCAAAACTAACCATTGGATTTTGGTGGCCAACTTGCTCTCTTTTCTTTCTTTCTTTATTTTAAACAAAATAACAGGAGAATTTTTTTGTGTGGTGTAGAAGTAATTCGTACTTCTGAGTCATAAGATTTTCTTTCATTTTGATTGAGTTGAACATTGTTTAATTTTGATACGATCTGGTAATACACTGCTACTTATAGGAATTTTTATCTCATTAGTCTAGAAATCAACATATATATTATATTTCGTAGCGATAAGATCAAGATCAGTGTTGTTAAAAAAAAAAAAAAAAAAAAAAAAAAAAAAAGGTTGTCCATATAACATGATTTTCATGTCATAAGCTGCAATATCAACAGCAATAATATATGACATAATTGTATCTTGTCTTTTCATTAATCAGAACTACAACATCACTAATAATGATTGTTACCTGCCAATGGGACCCGAATTTTAATTTGTTCTTGCTTTTTGCTTTTGCTCGAAAACCCATTTGTTTATTTGCACTTAGACATGATTCTAGTTGCTCAAATTTCTCGTGTTGCCACCAACCTCCCATACTATTCCACTTTAACTTTATCTTTTCTTTTTTTCTTTCCCATTTAAATACTCAACTATTTATGTCGGATTTCCAATTATATTATGTGATTAAGAATAGTACTACGTGTTTGTAAAATTCCTAGTTTCATATACACGCAAGAGAATTCAATTTGTCTATATAGGTTTTCCACCATAGATTTATACAGGCAAATTGACTCTTTTTTCTTTTTTTTTTTGGAACAATATAGTCTCGAATCATTCTCATCTTTTCCCACTCACATCGCGTATAATTTGGTCACCTTGTAAAGAAGAGATTACATACTCAAATCCCAAAAAATAAAATAAAAACAATTTGTAAATTAAAAAATCAACCAAGGGATATTTCACAAAATTTGAAAAAAAAAAAAAACTATGAAAAAATTAATTAACTATGCCATTTCTTTAGCCCCAATATGGACATTTTTTTTTTTTTTTGTTTTTTGTTTTTTTTCCTACAGACATATATACACAAGTACAAGTTTCAACAAACTTGACCCTTCTACTCGCCAACTGATATTGCTTACGTTCTTTGGATTTAACAAACCAACTTTTCATCTTTCTTGTCTCCAAACAATAAAATTGGCATTCAATTTACGATTTATCTGCAAGTTAGATTGAAAGTAGCCTCACAGTAAAGAGGCTTCTTCCTCTTATTTCCTATTGACAATGCATTAAAAAGAAATATTCCACAAGAGAAAAGAAAAATAAGCAACAAAAAATTTAACAAGTAGAGGATTCTGCATCTTTTGGCGTAACTTGTTATTTCTAAACCCGGGACTAAATTATTTATAGGACATTAAAAACTGATATAGGCATACTAGAAGGGATTTCTGTCTCAAAAGGTCGCCCTTGATAGAGAGTTCTTAAGCACAAGTACTAGTGGGGGCATGGACGAAGCTAAGAAATTTATTTTAGGGGCTTCTCTTAAAAAAAAAAAAAGCGACAAGGTTAGAGAGGTTACCCTAATATATATCTTCAACCAAAAGAACACCTTTCTCATCGAGGAATATTTGCATCTAGCAGATGCAAGGACAAGGCTTCAGGATATATATATATATATATATATATATTTTTTTTTTTTTTCGGATAAGCACCAAACACCCCACGATAACCTGCTCTACACATTTTTTAACACTCCCCTTGCTTCACCAACTAGGCTAGCCCCAATGGGTTGACAACAACGCGTCAGATTTACTTTAAAGCCCAAGTAGCTCCAAGAAAGCAACTGATAAAAAACATAACATTTTACAAGACAAGGATGGAACTTATTTGTCATTTTGTAATGGAAGACATTTGGGTAACTCCCGGGATGTCTCCGGATTTGATACTCAGTAGCCTCAACATTTTGTTTTTAGATTTTTTTTTAACATATATGCATTTGTTATTAATTTTCTATTTATATTTTTGTTCTGGACTAATTAAGACCTATGAGAAACTCTATAATCTTTTTGGTGTTTTTGACACAAATGTATTAAAAATATTAGACTGAAAATGTGATTTGTCAAAATATTACTATTTTAATTGATACTATTTTTCTCAATAAAATAACACTTTGTGACATTTTTTTAAACAATGTCGTTGTATTATGGATTTAACGACATTTTAAAATTTAATGTCGTTGTATGGATCATTTAACGACATTTTATCAAAAATGTCATTAAATTTATGTTGTGAAAAACACTTTTTGTTGTAGTGAATTAGAGATTCTGTCTGGCTAATAGGTTGTGCGGTTTCGGATCCACGATGGTGTGGGTGAAATTTGACCATCATTTGAATAGAATTCGGTCATTTACTTTATTTTCCATTGGTTGACTCTGAGATTTCTTTTATAGACAATAAGGATAGTCATTTTTGCAAAACTACGTGGTTGCTTCTTATCTAAATTACGGGATGATGCCTTTAAAGCAGCGACAAAGAGCTTGGCAGAAGTAGCAGTGACCTAACACAAGCGAATTTCTTTTGACTAACCAAGTCAACAACACAATTTTATCATATTATAAAAACTATTAAAGAGTCAATCATAAAGATTTCAAGAAACGATTACTTAGTGTCCGTTTGGATTGTTAGTTAGAGTTAAATTTTTTAAGTTGGAGTTGGTTGATCTTTTAAAAACTAGTTATAATTTTTGTTGACTTTCGGAAAAAACAAAAAACAAAAAACAAAAAACAAAAATCTAGCATAAAAAGTAAATTTTATTTGGAGTTAAACGAATGTGCTAAACAAAGCTTTAATGTGATAAATAACGAAACAGGCAAAAATCACATACACTTAACATACTGAAGAGACTGAGTAAAAATTTTACTATACAAGTTTACAATAATAGTTTTCAAAACCACTGGATTTGGAATCATGAGTACGGTTACTTCTATATAGAGTTGTTGACTGAAATCATATGATTAAAATCTAGTTACTCATAAAACAGGCGTAATAGTGTTGTTTAAAAGAATTTTCTCACCGTATTTAATCCGTTAATTTCAATCGTACAATTAAAATCAATAACAGTATCAGGCATAAAACACCCACAGGGGTGGATGAGTTGGCAATGGTGGACGCCTTTACTAGACTTCTCCTCTTCGTTCATCCGAGTTCAATTCTCATTGCCTTCCCTTAGGCCTTGCTCCAACTTCGGCTGTTGAAGCATGGTTTGGTGAATTCAAGGTAGACCCCAGATTACCGTCTAAGATAAATTAGTATAAAGAACATGTTTCCCTGTCATACCTAGGAAAAGGGGTTTATGCCTGTAAAGCTAAAAACCTGAAAATGATAAGTCTATTCTCAGATCCTTTCTATTCACCAAAGGGGGGAAGGGGGGGGGGGGGGGGGGGGGGGGGGGGTTAAATAAATTAAAAAAAAGGAAGAAAAAACTTAAATTATAGGGTACTTTTTTTATAATTAAATTATGGAGTACATTTGCTTGTTTTCTTTTGATTCTTTTGTACTCTCTCTCTCTGATGCCTAATGCCAAAGGGACCCAAAATCAGCCTTTTGTTGCACTTAACAACATCATTTCTTCCGCTTGCTTTCCCTCTTGACCATTTGTTGTTTGCACTTTACACCATTCCTTTTCTCAAATTCCTCGTTTGGTCTCACACGCGCGAGAGCTACTTACGGGGTGCTTTTTTTTTTTTTTCACTCTGTTATTTTGTGAGTTTCTATGACAAGAATTAACATGTTTGACTAACGTTAGTAACTACAATTTCAACTGTTATATTATTACTTACTGTTGCAAAAAAAAGAAAGAGAAAAAGAAGTAAATAATAATTTTATAAAATAAATGATTTATTTACTTCCAGTAAATAGATTTTTTACCAATTAAATTTTCTATTTACTTCGAATATTTTAGAATCACACTATTTTTTATACACCGGTAAAATCCTACAATTTATTTCCTTTAGTTTAGTAACACTGTTATTTACTACAATTTCCAAATAAAAGAATACCAGTCTATATAGCCATACTTAATTTATATAACCATACTTAATAATATCCAGTAAAGAAATATGTCCACGCATTGTCTAACTCAATCAATGATATTTGGCAACAAGCACAATCATTAAATCCACAGAAAAAGAGACAATGAGATTTCTTTGGTTACAATTCTCTTCTTTTCAACATAACTACAATAATTTAGGGAAAAAAAAAAAGAATTGACTTTTTACTAGGCAGGTGCAAACTACCATTTTTCTGATCTAACAAACAGATTTCTCTTTCCCTCCTCCAAACTCAAACACGCGATTTAATCAACCGAAGATGAAAGAAGTTCTAAAAAAATATTGTAATTTTTTTTTTTCCCTATTCAATTTGATAAAAGAGATCAAAATCTTTCCACAAGACAAACAAATCCTACAAGTAACAAGTGGAACATCTCAGCAAAAAAAAAAAAAGTAACAAGTGGAAAAAATCCGATTTACCTATACAAAGAGATCATGCTCTCTAGCCTGCAGCCAATAGCCAGAGCATTATCAGAGAAGAGATCGCAATGGTGACCCAGCTTAGGTAAGCCAAACAAACCGACATCTGGTACTTTTGGCATTCTTCTCCGAAGTTGCAGTGGCCCAAGTCGCTAAAGTACAACACCGTTATGCCTGCAGAAGCAGAAGCTGCAGCGAGAGACAGTGTCGCCGTTACCTGTTATTATTTTTGGTTTAAAGAAAGAGGAGGTTGTTAAATAAATGACCATTGCTAGGAGACAAACGTTGTCGAGTTTTAAGTTTTGATTAGAAAAAAAGGTCACAGGGTAAGAGGCTAACCCAATCTCCAACCACGAAGAGGCTGACCAAAACGGGGTTATGGAAGACCTTTTTTCTCAGCAAGGCATATGCATCTAATAATGCAAGGACGAAGCTCCAGATCACTTGAAGGCCCATCGAAGCGGTCAGGTAACTGCAAGAAAACAGCATTTTCGTCAAATACAAACGTGACATTTTACCTGTCGAGAATGGAAGTCGGCTGTAATGTTATGACCGGAAAACAACAGAGGTGATATTATGTTTCAAAATGACAAAACATAGGATAAGGTATATAGCCAAGTTTGTGCTTATACGCGTATTGAGATGACGCCTTAACAGCAACGAGAAGGAGCTTGACTGAAACTGAAGCATCGTTAACATCAAGACTTTTGTCTATAATGCAGTACAGAATTTTATAAGCGGTAGTGTCATAAGGTGAGAACAGACACTACAAGGTCAACTAGAGCACAGTTCGAAACTTGAAAGAAAACATTCAAACTTCCAACGGTCCTAACATGTAAAACCGATGAATTTTCAGGACAAATACAATACATTTCCTCAAATCAATTTCAGCCAGACAGTCAAAGATCGATTCGAAATTTAAGAAATCGAAAGTTGGACATTCAACCACATATTATACATTTCCTCGGATGAATTCAAGAGTCCTTCAGCTTTTTCGATATGTTCATTAAGACTGCCTTCGTCCTAAATATAGTTTAGCTTTCTTCAACATTACTCGATAATAACAGAACAATAATATGATTCTAATGCATCATCCTCGAGTTCTTTCATTATCTTCGACTTCACAAGGAGACTAAAGACGAGCGAAAAGGCAACTGTTAAATGTGGTCCTCACATTACCGGTAAAATCAATAAGAATGTCAAAACATTGGGTTAAGAACACTCATTCCTTTTCTTGCTCACCAAAGGCTAAATTCGAGCTAGAGACGAGTATCTTGCTTTTTATTCTTTTGCTTTCCACTTGTTAAATGAATGCCAAGTTCGGAAGCATATATTAGTGTAAACGGTTCCAATGTGTCCTAGAAGCTCCTGACTCAAATTGCAGGATTGAAAAACAACAAGGAACAATGCTAAGCAACTTAAGCCATTACTAAATAAGCAAAAGAAACCGATGAACTACCGAAAACAGATGCCTTCTAATCTTAACTGAATCAGACACTTGAGCAAGTGGGAAATGTTCGGATTCCTTCCCAATAGGGACATCAATTTTTAGTGATTATCATATACAATTTCTAACTCATGTTCAAATGAACTAAGTTCTACAAAAGTCATGTTTTTTTTTTTCTTTATTAAATGCAAAAAAGCAGACATTCAGTAATTGCTAAGGAAATGAAGTTCAAAATAGACTCCTATTCAAAAACTAAAGAAATAAATAAATAAGTAATCAATTATAAGGCCAAAAAATTTCCTTCAAAGCTATCTAAGGACAAGAGGAAAAATGTTTTGACTCCAAAATAATCAGAGCTCCTCTGATCTAATTCAAAAATATATGAAAACCCAATTGGGCAAATCCAGAATATTATTAGAAAATAAAAGACTTTGACTTAACAAGAGGAAAAGAAGAAAAGAAAAGAAAAGAAAAGAAAAAAGGCAATACCAGAAGGCAGTGAAATTGAAAAAACTTGTGGTGGTTGCCATGGAAGCGATTGACCCAGCTGCAAAAACACATTGTGAAATCCTGAGAAGAAGGCCAGTCAAAGTCCCAGGTGTCCCAGGAAAATCCTTCATTTTTTTTTGCCTCTTCCTCTTTCTCAGAGCAAGAAAAGTTCACATATATTATTTCAGATTCTTATTGGGTCCTCTTCCTACAAAGTGCCCATCTGTCCAAATGATGAGAAACCAGACCAAATCATCAAAGACCCACATAAACAAATTAAACCCACATCCAAATTCCAATCCCACTTTATCTTCCTGGTTTTCTCGGAATCCAAACAGGGGCAGAGAGAAAAAGGAAATTGTATGGTGATGAGATTGCAAAGGGATAACTTGAAACTTGTGAAAAAACAAATACCCAGATTCCAATGTAGAGAGAGAGAAAGGAAAGAGAAAGAATGAAAGGAAAAAAGTAAAGGAAAGAATTAAGAAAACAGAGAGACAAGCAAAACTAAAGCTGGCTTTAAGGTTAATGAAGTGTGATTACCAAACAGGTACCCAAGTCGGAAGCATTCAACCAACTACCACGCGCCTCGGAGTCTCGTGTAAGCGAACTCCTCGGGCCAAGGTGAAGGTAGTCATCTGTTGGTTTGACTTTTTTATTGGAGTGTGAGCTTGTGAGATTGGGCATGTCTTTTTAAAAAGCTCAAGATTAATACTAATTTAAGGGTGCGTTTGGATCATAAGTCCAAACCCATGGATTTTAACTCAATTTTTATCTTTTTCTCCAAAAATTTTTTGTCTTTTCTGAAAAAGTACACATCAATCACTATTTAAACTTATCAATTTCAACTCAAACTCATACACCAAACAAACCCTAAGTAAATTATTATAATTATTTTTTTGTTCTCTAATTGGTGGACGTAGGTATTGTCTAGTTAGACAGGTATGTATTGTTTAGTTCTTGTTTTTCGTATCCATTTATAATTAAGTAGCTTTAAAAAAAAAAAATTTAAAATTAAAACAACAAACAATAATATACATACACTTTCTTTTCCACTATTTTGGCGGATATTTAGCATTAAAATCTCCTAAATTTATTATTCCTTGACAATTTACAATTCTAAATTTTTAATTTTGATAATTTATTTTTTAAACTTTTTAAATTATTACAATATATCTCATTTAGTTAATTTTATACTGACTAAAAAATTTAAAATTGAAAGATCTGCATTAGAATTAATGTTAGATTTAAAAATATTTTATTGAAAATGGGTTTTTTCGGTCTTCATACGAAGCGTACATGGGCTTTTTATAAACAATTTAACAGCAAATTAACTTAGAAAGGGTACATTGTCATAAGTTAGCAAATTGAGAGAATAGATTATTAAAATTAGAAGTTTATAAGATAAGTTGTCAAAAAATGATAAATTTAGAAGACATCAATACTAAATACCTCAATTTTCGGCCTCACAAAACAAATACTGCATCTTAAGATTACTAAAGAGACACTCAAAGCAATCAAACTAAAATATTTTGCTATTGGGGGGTGTTAACGTATACCCAAAAAAAAAAAAAAAAAGCTATTGTTTTTTATTAGATAACTATATAGTTGTAAATTTGAATTATTGAGTGGAGACATAAAATGAATAGAAAATATCTTTAAAATATAGGACTATATTAAAAGTTTTGAGTATATTTAGGTGTAAACATTGAAATTTCAAAAGTTGAATAGAAGAACTAGGATTGACTCTGCCACTAAACCTAATCAAAAACATAGAGCGGAGCAAATGTTTTCCAACTGACAAACTAAGGGTAACTTATTATGAAGTATAAGGAAAATATAAAGAAAGGTGTTGGAAAGGAAAGAAAATTAATATAAAAAAATAGTGTTTCTTAATTATCTATTAATATGTGGAACTAGCGGAAAAAAAAAATCCTATTTATATGTGGAACTGAAACAATCCGATTTACTTTAATTAATTTCAATTTCTGTATATTAATTTTAGGAATAGTAATTCTCTAGTTTAATTAGTGATATAATACTATAAAAGTAAGTTTGTGGCTTATCAATGTAAAAGAAAACAATAGCATGCGATAACTAACGATTGTTTTTTCTTTTCTCATTGTCAGATTAATATTTTTTTTTGTTGAGCTTTTACTACGTACTTTTACGTAATATTCAAATTTTACTTTGTTATTTAGATAATTTTAAAGGGTAAAACTGTAATAAAACCTCTTTTATATACTCTATCGATAAAGCTCATTTTTAAACCGTTGAGATGTAATCGAACGGCTGATATATTACTTGTGTACGGTACTTATCATACACTTTATCTTATAGTATTATTTGATTAAGAAATTAAAAAAAAAAAAAAAAGAAAATTCAAAAATTTCCATCACTGATGTTGGAACTGGGGCCTCTAGTGCGGGGTGGGTGGGGGAGTCTGGTCGGCGTCGGGGGGAGGGGGGGGGGGGGGGAGGTACGGTCAGCCTTGGGGGTTAAGGGGGGCTCGAGCATGGGGAGGGAGGGGGGGGGGGGGGGTTTGGTAGGCGTCAGGGGTGGGGGAGGGGGGAAGGGGGTATGGTCGGCCTCTGGGTTGGGGTGGGGGGGGGGGGTTCTAGTCAGCGTTGACGGTGGGGGGGCCGCCGACGTCGGGGGAGGGGGTTAGATCTGGTTGGGTAGTCCGTCACCGGCGTTGGCAAGGAAGTTACCGGCGTTAGGGAAAAGAAGGGGAGAGTTTTTTTTATTTATTATTATTTATTTATTAATCTATGCTAATATGAGGTAAGGTGTATGATACTTATGATACACAAACAACATCTCAACCATCCGATTACATCTTTACGATTTAAAAATGAGCTCTATCGATATGATATATAAAATGGGCTTTACTACAGCTTTATAATTTTAAAATGGTACCTTCTAGTTTAAGGAAATATCATGTGAGCACATCACATTGTCTATTTTTTGAAACAAAAAATATACATTTTTATCGTTTTATCCCTTGTATCTAATTCCTTCAAATTATTTTCAGAAAAACCTCTATTTAATTGTATATTTTTTTTGTAAATATATTTAATAATATTCTTATTACTCCAGAGAAAATATAACTTTCCTTAGACTTCTTATAAGCTTGTCAAAAAAAAAAAAAAAAAAAAAAAAAAAAAAAAAGCGAAAAAAGCGAAAAAAGGCACAGTTTTAATATTGCATAACAATTGGTCCTGTTTTGTTTTTTCTGCTCTTTTACAATTTTCTTTTTTGTTTCTTTTCTCCAAAGATCACCAAGGTTAAATTGAGTTCTTGGTTGTAGGTTTAGAAAAAGAAGGAAAGAAAGAAAAATTCACGTAATTAAGATTTGGCCTAGATTAGGGATTTGTTTAACTAATAGATCTTGATAGCCTTCTATTTATACACACACACACACACTATATTTCAGTAGCTATGAGTTTTCTTGTAGAGAAAATTAATTAAAAAGCTATCTAGTACGTGGGCTGCAAAATTTTGGAATTGGTACATGTCATGTGTTATACAAAAAGAGGTCCTCGTTCTTGCGCTTTTAAAATTATGCCTAAGGATAGCTTCTATAATTATTTGGACCATAGCAAAAATATTGCTGAAGAAAATTTTATCGGTAGGAATTCTTATTTTACACTAATAATTATTATTTAATTAATAGATTAATTTTTCAATAGTTTGATATATGATTGTGAGATTTTGTGTCATATGCTGTAAATTTTTAACGTGGATATTCGGAGATCATATTGTCAAAAAAATTTTATCCAACGGTAAATAAAAGAGTTCCTACCAATTGTAAAAAATAGGAGTTTCTAGTGTAGAACCTCCCTAAGAAATTAAGCAAGTACTGTATGTGGAAACATGAAATGCAAACATATAATAAGGGGAAAAAAAAGAGTGCTAAACTTGTCAAGTTACTTCTATAGTTCTATGCATGTCTTGTGGACGTATGATGCTTAATTTATTTTTTATTTTTATTTTTTTTTGCTAAATGATGCTTAATTTTATTGATTGGATTGTATGTTGATTGAGTTCATTAGAAAAAAAGATAATGATTTTTCAGAAGAAAGAAGAAGACATGTCCATACACAGATAAAAAAGACTAACACTGAAAGGAACTTGATAACAATTTTTAAAATTGTAGACATATAAATTTACCTACCAACCGAAGAAATGTTAATATGATTATCGCAAATAAATAAATAAAAATTTAGAAGTTTTTCTTGAAATCATATGCATGATTATACTCTAATTAAAAGCTAGTAAATTTTTATTCTTGCCGAACAAGGATTATGGTATTAAAAAATGAACGACAAAGAAAGAAAGCAAAAAATGTAAACAAGTGGGCAACAAAAAATGTATTAAGCTTTTGGCAAAATAAAAGAAAGCCTAATCCCACATCAGATAGATAATAATAATAAAAGGGTTGTGAAACCTATATAAGAAGCGTAAAGCCTTTATTTTTAATTGCAGATAAGATATAATTGTTTATATGATAAGATATAGTTAAAAATAGTTATAAATTTCAATGATAAGATATAGTTATAAATTTCATTGAATTTAATAAGAAGAAATTAAAAAAAATTCAAATTTGTACCGGATCTTTAAAAAAAAAAGGGGTCATTTTAAGTATTTTTACTAAGCAACGGGGTGATTTTACAAATATGAATAAATTGGTATATTTTCAGAAGATATAATAGTGTTCCGTGATTAGTGTTAATCACAAGGTTTTCTTTAATTAATCCCTTCAAGTTATACTCTTGATTTCGGGGGTCGTGACACACCGTGGGAATGACATAACTCACTTCTTGACAAACTTAGCGTTTATCAATTCCGTTGGCTTTGTTGTCAGTTTATTCTCCTCATTTTGAGACCTTTTTGTAATCTCTTATTTGTTTTCTATTGAATAAACTCAAAATTTCATTTCGGAAAAAAAAAAAAAAAGAAACAAAATATTAACATTGACCTTCTATTTTGGCATTTTCAACATGTTGTAGTACCATGAGTTTTGTATTTCTTTTTTAAATTGAGCTCTTAATTACTAGGCATTTATACGCTAAAGTTTAAAATTTACTTTAAGAAAATATCATGTGCGCTCATTGGATCCGTTGTTACAGAAAATATTCATCTTCCCTTATTTATATGCATTTTATTTAATTCCTTCAAATTATTTTCACAAAAACCTCAATTGAAATATATTCCTATTGCTGCATGCATAGAGAATATAATTTTCGTCTCTAATTTTCGTTTAGACTTCTAATAAGCTTGTGAAATTGGAGCGCAAAGGAAGGCATAAGAACATATTTGGAAAGAAAAATTAGGTAAATAAGTATTTAGTTTTTGGTCGCTTATTTATTTAGAAAAATAATCTGTCACCATTAAAATATTGATTAATACTTAAAAAATATATAATGATATCAGTCAATTAGTTATGGACTATTTATCAAAAGATCAATCATTGATTGATTATTTTATTTTAAAAAAAGTTATTTAATTAAAAACATACTTAAAAATTACTATTTATCCACAAATCCCAAAGAAGAAAAGGGCATATCAATATTACAAAGAAAAGAAGCACTAGTACTTCTTGCAAATTGAAATATGCCCAAGTACAACTTCAAAAAGAATATATAGAAATTAATATAAAAAATATGTCTCTTTATCATATTTAAGAAAATGAGTTTCTACGTGTATGGTTGAAAACTTGAAAATGATGAGACCACCCTAGATCATTTTTTATTCACCAAAAAAAAAAAAAAAAAACTTCTACAGAATAAATGGAACATATGGCACAAAGTATCACATACAACTTAATCCATAGCCCATAATAGAAACAATTAATTATATAAAAATAAATAAATTTTGAGTACTAAAATCAAATTTATTCCGGCCAGTGCTTTCTTCATAAAGAGCAAATATCCTCATCTATTTGCCAGCTTCATAGTCTATACTCGTCCAACCCTTGCTTCTCATGGAGCCCTTTGGCATAAAATTTGGCAAGATGTTCAGCCAGTAGAACTTCTCTGTACTTGGGAGGATTTTCTTCAGATGTCAACTCCTTTATTGGGCCGTACAGTCTCGCAGTCGCAAGCGGAGCCAAACGTCCGCCGAAGAAGAAAGCCGCGGAAACTCTCGGCTTATGGCTTGGGAGGACTCTGTGCACGTTGCTCTTGAACTTGTCGTTTGAGACAAGCTGACACAAAGCAGGGTTACAAACTCATCAGAAATAAAGGTCCTAAATATCACCACTAATGTTTCAAATATTTTAAGGTTGTCATGTTTAGCCAGTCGTTCTGTAACAGTCTAAAAGAAAATGCTAAACGTCTAGAGATCCTTGATAACAGATAATTGTTTGTCATTGCTTGATAAATAAAGTCTCGGAGTTGACATGTAAATTTATGTTTTGTTAAAAGTCGTACCAAATGTAGTTGCAATACCACGTTAGTGATTACCATCTGTGACCTATATGTACTAATAGTAATCTCAGGTATTTCAAAATAGTCTTAGACCAAGATTGGAACCAACCTGAAGAAAATCTCCAATGTTAACTACCAAGGCTCCTGGAATATGCTCCACATCAACCCAAAATTGATTTTTGTGAAGAACTTGCAGACCACCTGTTTGATCTTGTGCAACAATGGTAAGGAACGAGTTATCCGTGTGTTTAGTGATTCCAATGGCGAGATCTGGTTCCGGGCACTCGGGATAGTAGTGACAACTAAGAAGTTTCCCTTCATTACATTCCATGGACCTCAAGTGATCTGGCTTGAGATGAAGAGCCTCCGAGAGCAAGTCGAATAGTTTGTTTCCCAACCCGGTGACATGATTTATGAACTCAATTGCTACATCCCTGCAAACACTTCAATACATGATGACAGGACTTTGTTCTGTTATGTTTTAGTAATTCAATGAGCAGAAGAAAATCAAGTGTGAAAAGAATACCTGCAAGCAGCGGGCAAATCATTGGGGTCAATCTGGCTAGAATTGATCATAGAAATTGTTAATGAATCCCTCCAACCAACAGTTTGGGATTGAAACAAGTCATAGTTGCTATTGAACTTTACTTGTCTAGTTCGGTCACGTCCATAGAACTCTTTTTTTGCCTCAATGTCTCCCTCATTGAACCTTCTTATCCCTGCTATCATGTTGTCCAAAACAACAATCGGTATCCCATGATTCACCACTTGGAAAAAGCCCCACTTTTCAGATGCAGTCCAGATTTCATCCGCAATCTTTCTATGGAGATCGGTGGTTGAAAGGCCACCGAGATCGATGACAGGAATTCCGAGATGGAATTTGGGATGATCTAGTTCCCTAGCAGGATCCTCTGCTGGCCTAACAAACATCTTTGGGATGTTTACAATCCCGGCATCTACTAGTCCTTTGACGCCGAGTTTTGTGTCGTCAAAAGCCTTTAGCTCTTTCATCCGCTCATTATCCTTTCCAGATTCACCATTGGATGCATCCATTTTTTCCCTCTCTAAAGCAAGATATGAAAATGATTTTGCAGGTTTTCAATTTTTATGTCTCTTTTTAATTTCCTCACCCTTTCTCTTCTCTTTTCACAATAGTATTGTAGGCATATTTAATACGTTAAACTCTGACTAAAACAGATGTTTGAGGTTCGAACCCCTACTCTGTCCTTTTAGGGCATTATTGGGACGTGACGGTACTACCTGACATTTTTTTTAGTGAAAAATATGTTAAATTATCTTTCCAATTGGCGCATTAAGACAAAACTGGTCGCAATATGATTGGCGTTTTCTTGAATCACTACCTGTGCAAGAGATAAAATATTTTGCAGGCGCATAAAATAAAAAAAAAATTAAAAATTGGAGCACAAGATATTTAAAATCCCAAGATAAATCTTCATTGTAATCAATGTATTACAATTGGTCCTTTTTTGTTTTTTCTGCTCTTTTAACTTTTTTTTTTTTTTTGTTTCTTTTCACCAAAGATCACAATGAGGTTTAGGAAAAAATAATAATAAATAAATAAAAGAGGAGAGATTCACGAATGGGAACTTGTTTAACTAATAGATCTTGATACAAAATATATGAATATGAATATATATATATATATATATAACTAATAGATCTTGATAGCTTTCTATTTATGTATATTTGCTATATGTCAAAATCTATGAGATTTCTTGTAGAGAAAATTATATAAAAAGATGTCTAAGTATGGGGCTGAAAAATATTGGAATTGGTAATATATCATATGTTGTGTAAAAAAGAGGTCCTTGTTCTTGCGCCTTTAAAACTACGCTTTAGGATAGCTCCTATGTATCATCTGGACCATATCAAAATATTACACAAGAAAATTTCAACGATAAAAACTCTTATTTTATATTATCGGCAGAACTGTTATTTTAGTATTTGGATTAACTTTTTAACTGTTTAATTTATGACTGAACAGTTTTGTGCCACATTGCAAACTTTTAACGTAGAGGCTCCTATAGTAAAAAATAGAGGCTCCTACACTAGTAAAAAATAGTAGAAACTCCAATAGTAAAAAATAGAAAACCAATAGTAAAAAATAGAGGCTCCTACAGTAGAAACTCCCAGCAATGTAAGCAAGTCATTGTGGAATTGGAGATACAAAGAACAGAGTAGTTAAATCTAATTTGTTCATTCGCTTTATTCATAGCAACTATATAGGTTTTCCCCAGGATCCCAAATATCGCTTCAAAGTCTATATTCATCTATAATGGAACTGGCATGAAGTCTTTTGCTAAAAAACTTGGCCACAACTTCACTAACAAGGAAATCTTTGTACTTGGGAGGACTTTCTTCAGACGTCAACTCCTTTATAGGGCCGTAGAGTCTTTCAGGTGGAGCAAAGCGTCCCGCAAAGAAGAAAGCCGTAGAAACTCTCCGCGCACTGCTCGGTAGCACTCTGTGCGCATTGCTCTTGAACTTGTTGTTCGATACAATCTGACATAAAAGTAGAGAGACAAATTCAAGAGAGAAAAATGCTACATATATAGCTATCGAAGTTCCAACCAATTAGAAAACATTCCTGCGTGAAATTGCGCGGAACTTCGTGTAAGAATTGAGGGAAAAAAAAAAAACTAAATATCATAGGTGTTTGTATAATATCTAAAAAAAAAAATACTAAAAATTACTAGAGATCATCACTATTCTTTTTTCAAACAACTAAGATTCATGTCAAATTGTGTGGCTAATAGAGTTCGCGTACGCGGATTTTAATTAAGCTAAAAAAATTAGCTGTGACGCTAGTATTGTTTCAATAAATCTCTGATTACTTGAAAGTAATAATGTCGATTAGCCCTGAGTGGTGATATATAGCATTGCTTGATTCATGAAAACAAGATAACAGCCGAAATTCAAACAAACCTGAAGATAATCTCCTATGTTAACTACTAAGGCTCCTGGAATAGGTTCCACATCAGCCCAATGCTTATTTTGATCCAGAACTTGGAGACCACCTGTTTGATCTTGTGCAACAATGGTGAGGAACGACCTATCCGAGTGTTCGGTAATCCCAATGGCTAAACCAGGTTCTGGGCATTCCGGGTAGTAGTGACAAGCCAGAAGTCGTCCTTCATTACATTGGATAGACCTAAGGTGATCTGGTTTGAGACAAAGAGCCTCGGATAGCAAGTCAAAGAGCTTGTTTCCCAACTCTGTCATATGATTAATAAACTCGATCGCTACATCTCTGCAAAAAAAACAAAAGCAAAAAGATTAAACAAGAGCAATAAAATAAATAAATAAAAAAAAAAAAAAAAAAAATAGAGAGAAGGCAAGAACATACAAAGTCGATCTGTACACTAACTCTACGATTGGTGAGACAAATCAAGTATGTCAATATTTAAGAAATTGAGTTTCTATCTTAAAAGATCAAACTGTTAAAAAGAGTGACTAAATATCCTTATATATTTGTTATTATTGTTATGTGTTTAAGATGTGGAATTTGGGTTTCTTTTACCCTTAACAATATATACCTGCAAGCCCTTGGCAACTCGTTGGGTTCAATATCAGAATTGAACAAAGAAATGATCAATGAATCTCTCCAACCAACAGTTTTGGACTGAAACAAGTCATAGTTGCTATTGAAATATACTTTTCTTGCACGGTCACGTGCATAGAGCTCTTTCTTGCCGTCAATATCTTCTTCATTGAACTTTCTTGTCCCTTCTAGCATATCCTCCATAAGGCCAACAGGTATCCCGTGATTGACTACTTGGAAAAAGCCCCAGATTTCCGATGCCATCCTGACTTCGTCGATGATCTTTCCATGGTGATTGTCGTTTAGAAGGCCACCGAGGTCGATGACGGGAATTCCCATATGGGATTTTTGGCGATCTGACTCCTCAGCAAGCTCCTTTTCTGGCCTAACAAACATCTTTGGTATGTTCACAATTCCAGCATCTACTAGTCCTTTGACGCCGAGTTTTGTGTCGTCAAAAGCCTTGAGTTCTTTCATCCGCTCATCCAAATTAGATTCACCATTTGAAAAATCCATTTCTTGCTCTCCTCACCAAAAAAAAAAAAAAAAAGGTAAACAATTAGCATCAAGAGACTTAAGAGTGCAAATTTACTCTTAAGCGTTGACTATATAGATAAACAAAAAATTTGTAGAAAGGCAAAGGCCAAGAATATCTCGATTGACAATTAAAGTGCAGAAATATGGAGATGATGATCAAAACCTGAGATGCTAATTTATCCGTCGCTTGATTTCTTATCAAAAAATATGAGAAACGCTGTAAGAAAATAATCTAAAAAAAAAAAAAAAATTCATAGATACATCTAGACCAAAAGCGCAAAGGAACATCAGTCTTACCGGAGAGTAAATCCGTTCTTTGCTCTAAATAAAGATCACCAGAAAAAAAATTTCAATTTTGGTTTCTATGTTTCTTTCTATGTATCCTCACCCTTCTAATCTTTAAGGCTAATTACAGCATTACCCTTACTTGGTACTTAAGATCTAATGAACGAAAGTCAACCTTACAAAGATGCGGATTAGACAAATAATATATATTTTTTTAATAAGAATTAGACAAATAATTAACAGATTAACTTCTATATTTTGCGGCAAATATTGAAATCTTAAATATTTTTGAAAAATGTGGTTTAATTACCTACTACATTATTATAATAGTTATTAGGTTGCGCATCGTGATAAAGTAATCGTGTATTAAATTTCTAATTGAAAATTTTTGCTCGTTTGCTAGCTTATCAAAGTATGTGTTAGTTTTGCATTAAAATAAGTCATATTTGCTATAAGTCATGACCCTGAAACCTTTTAATGGTTTACTGTTAATAAACCAATCGCTTTTTGAGGTTGAGAAAATATATCTTTGGTTGTAACTCTCTATTATTATGTATTTCAATAGTATCTTCTTAGTAATTGGAACCATCATTGTTCTTGTTATCTCGACCAATGGATCCTTATCAATCGAATAATATCATGTAACATCAATTAAAAATATTTTTATAATTATAATATTATATCACATTATTTAAAAATATCATATTAATTAAATACATGTCATAATATTATTAAAAAAAAAAAACCAAATAAGTGGAATTATGGCCCGTCCCTTGAATCTAACGGTCATCAATCAAGTTGAGCTGGAACGTCTTTAGAGGAAAGCAAATCCTTTAGTTGACTCAGCAAAATTAGCCTTAGCCATATGAAGATTTACATCAATAATTCTTAGCAGAGTCATCAATATTATCAAAAGATTTTTCAAAATTATTCCCTGTAATTTGATCAATCATTTATCGTAAAAATTATTTTTCTTGTTAGAGTCATCAATCAATTTTTTTTTTTTTTTCATTATCAAGAAGTATTTTTTTTTTGGCACAAGTGCATCTTAACTTATCACACAATTTCATTTTCCGTACTAAATTTTTAAATTTGAAAACTTGAAAATGTAGAGGAAAATACACCCAATTTATAAGTACTCATTTTCGATAAAAATTTACCTATGATTTGCTCATGAATCATTAATTAATTGACAAGAATAGTAGATTACAAAATAAAATTGTGGAAAATAAATATACAAGAAAGTCGATCTACATACTAACTTTGGATGATACGCACCTACATTTCAACAAAATAGAAGAGAAGTATAGCTTCTTTAGACTATGTGGAACATGACAAAAAGTAACACATATAATAGAAACAACAAATTATATATATATATATATATATGTATGTATATGTATATAAAGCTGAGTACAAAAATCAAATTTTTATTTCAGTGACTTTCTTCATAGAGAGCAAATATTCCCATCTACTAATTGCCAGCTTCAAAGTCTTTACTCGTCCAAGCCTAACTTCTCATGGAGCCCTTTGGAATAAAATTTAGAAAAATATTCAGCAAGTAAAACTTCTCTGTACTTGGGAGGATTTTCTTCAGATGTCAACTCCCTTATTGGGCCGTACATTCTTTCTCTAGCAGGCGGAGCAAAACGTCCGCAGAAGAAGAAAGCCGCGGATACTCTTGGCTTATGGCTTGGAAGAACTCTATGCATGTTGCTCTTGAATTTGTCGTTTGAGACAAGCTGATGACACAAAGCAAGGTTACAAGTACTCATCAGAAATAAAAAGAATCCTAATTATCACCACTAATGTTTCAAATCTTTACACTTCGTCTGGTGATTCAACTCAAACTTAAATTTTTCATCTTAGTTTTGTCTTTTTCTAAAAAACTAACAAAAATTATAACTAATTTTTAAAAAGTCAACCAACTCCAACTTAAAAATTTCAACTCCAACCGTAACACCAAACGGAGGCTTAATGTATTGTCACGTACTCAAACTTTGTGAGTCGTTGCGTAACGGCCTAAAACAAAATGTCTGATGTCTGGAGGTCCTTATGTAGCAATAAAAAAAATTGTATGTCATTGTTTGATAATATGTAAGTCTCTGAGTTGACAGATAAATTTCTGTTTTGTTAAAAGTCGTGCCTAACATTGTTGTAATACGACGTTACTGATCATTATATGTGACCATACTATAGTAATCTCCAGCATCTCAAAATAGCCTTAGACCAAAACTGGAACAAACCTGAAGAAAATCTCCAATGTTAACTACTAAGGCCACTGGAATAGGCTCCACATCAACCCAAAATTGATTTTTATGAAGAACTTGCAGACCACCTGTTTGATCTTGTGCAACAATGGTAAGGAACGAGTTATCCGAGTGTTCGGTAATTCCAATGGCCAGATCTGGTTCTGGGCACTCTGGATAGTAGTGACAAAGAAGACGTTTCCCTTCATTACATTCTATGGACCTTAAGTAATCTGGCTTGAGACGAAGTCCCTCATAGAGCAAGTCGAGTATTTTATTTCCCAACCGGACATATGATTTATGAACTCAATTGCTACATTTCTGCAAACACTTCAACAAATGATCAACCGTATTTCATTGATCAGAAGAAAATCAAATGTGAAAAGACAACCTGCAAGCAGCGGGAAAATCGTTGGGGTCAATCTGGCCAGATGTGGCCAAAGAGATTATTAAAGAATCCCTCCAACCAGCGGTTTGGAATTGAAACAAGTCATAGTTGCTATTGAAGTTCATTTGTCTAGCCCGGTCACGTCCGTAGAACTCTTTTTTGGCCTCTATATCTCGCTAATTGAACGTTCTTATTCCCGCTATCATATTGTCCAAAACAGCAATTGGTATCCCATGATTCACCACTTGGAAGAAGCCCCACTTTTCAAACGCGATCCAGATTTCATCCACAATCTTTCTATGGAGTTCCGTGGTCAAAAGGCCACCGAGATCGACGACAGGAATTCCGATATGGGATTTGGGGCGATCCAGTTCCTCAGCAAGATCCTCTGCTGGCCTAACAAACTTCTTTGGGATGTTTACAATCCCGGCATCTACTAGTCCTTTGACGCCGAGTTTTGTGTCGTCAAAAGCTTTTAGCTCTTTCATCCGCTCATTATACTTTCTAGATTCACCATTGGATGTATCCATTTTCTCTCTCTCTCTCTCTCTCAAAGCGAGATATGAAAATGATTTTGCAGAAATTTTTGTCTCTTTGTAGTATCCTTTTGCTTTCTGTTCTCTTTTCACAATAGTACTATAATCATATATAATATGTTAAATTCACTTTCCAATTGGCGCAATAAGACAAAACTGGTCGGCCATATGATAATGTTTTCTTGAAAGTGATGAAATTATTTGCAGCCCCATAAAATACGATAAAATTTTGAATTAAAAATAGAGCACCAGATAATTTGAACCTCAAGATATATTTTCTTCATTGGAATCTACGTATTAAAATTAGCGCCTTTTTTTTTTTTTTTTGGGTGCTCTTTTCGAGTTTACCTTTTTTTTTTTTTGGCCAAAGATCACCAAGGTTTTAATCGAGTTCACATGGGTTTAAGAAAAATAAATAAATAAAGAAAAGTTTAGGAATTTAAGAAATGGAGTAGTTGGGGATTTGTTTTAACTAATATATAGATATTGATTCTTACCAAAAAAGGGAAAAAAAAAAAAAAAAACTAATAGATCTTGATAGCCTTCTTTCAATATACAAAATGTTGTCTGGTACATCCGCTGAAAAATTTTAGAATTGGTGCAAATCACGTGTTATATTTAAAAAAAAAAAAAAAGAAAAACGAAAAAAAGAGGGCCTTGTCATTAATTGCGTCTTAAAACTATGCTTTAAGATAGGTCCAATAATTATTTGGACCATTGCAAAATAGAATATTACATAACAATTACAGCGAGAATTTTATAGTAGAAACTCTTATTTTGTGTTATCAACAGGAAATATTACTGTAGTCATTTGACTAATATTTTAATGGTGTGATATGTGATTGAGAATAATTTTAAGTTGCATGTTATAAATTTTTTATGCAGGTACTCAAAGATCGATTGGATCATTTAAAAAATTAGTCAAATGATTAAAAATCAGTTCTTACTGATAATAAAAATAGAAACTTATACGGTAGACCCTGCAAGGTAAGCAAATCCAATATTTCAGAGCAACTAGACGTCCCCAGGATCCCAGCTATTTATTTTCTTGCCCTTTGTTCTGTGAGTGTCTAGTGGGAAAATCTATCTTTGGTTGTTATCTCTCGATTATGTATTTCAGCATTATCTTCCTAGTCATTGGAACTATCATTATTCTTGTTATCTCAACTCATGTGTCATTATTCTTTTTAATTTATATCTGACAAAAAATATCATGTAACATTTATTAAAAATGTCTTTTTAATTATAAAATTATATAATATCAATTAAAAGGTCATTCTAATTAAATACGTGTCATAATGTTATTATTAGTAAAACACAAAAAGGAACACAAATAATCATATATATGGGCCGAGTCCCTTGAATCTTACTATCATCAATCAAGTTGAGCATGGAATGTCTTTGAAGGGAAGCCAATTCTTTAGTTGAATCAACAAAATTTGCTTTAGCCATGTGAAGATTTACATCAATAATATTCTTAATTAGCTGAACCATGAATATAATCACAAAATTTTTCACAGTTATTCCCTGTAATTTGATAGATCATTTAGAATAAAAGTTATTTTTCCTGTTAGACTTATCAATCAAAAAAAATTTTTTTTGAACATCATCAAGAAGTAAGTTTTTTTTTTGGTTTTGTTTTTGTTTTTTTGTTTTTGTTTTTGTTTTTGTTTTTGTTTTTGTTTTTTGCATTGGTGTCTGCTAACGTATCATGCAATTACATTTTGCATTCTAAATTTTGAATTTTGATAATTTGTCAGTAGCTTCCAATTTCGCTTTCTGATCAATACTTTCTATTTTTGAAATATTTTGTATTTTATTATTATTTTTAATTAGGTTGGCTGTTTTTTTTTTAGTTTACTGTTTTTATTTTGTCCTGTAAATATGGACACCCTTTGCAATGAAAACCAACTCTTGATGATTAATGAAATTTTGAGTGCTCACTCTTTTCATTCCAATTTTCGGTATTACGTATGAATAAATAAATTTTGATGTTAACTTCTGGTATTCTGTGTGAATCAATGAATTTTAAAGTCGTTTTCCTGACATTTTGTGTGAATCAACATGTTAACTGATCTATCTACTCTTTGTTTTATTGCTTTTATTTTCCTAACACATGCTTCTGCTACATCATGATCTCAGCTATTTATTTTATAGCGCTTGATCAAAGTCTATATTCCTCCATGGTGGAACTGGTATCAAGTCATTTTTTAAAAAACTTGGCCACAGCTTCTCTAACAAGGAAATCATTGTACTTGGGAGGACTTTCTCAGATGTCGACTCCTTTATTTTGGGGCAGTTCTAGAGTCTTGCAGGCAGAGCAAAGCTTCTCATGAAGAAGAAACCCGTAGAAACTCTCGGCACTCGGCTTGGGAACACTCTGTGCACATTGCTCTTGAACTTGTCGTTTGAGACAATCTAATATAAAGGCGAAAGACAAACTCAAGAGAGAAAAATGCTACTATATATATTGCTGTCGAGATTCCAACCAATTAGAAAATATTTCTGTGTGAGAGTGCGGCTTTGTGTAAATAATTCATAAAGAAAAAAAAAAACCCTAAATATCATAGGTGTTTGTAATAATCTAGAAAAAAAGGCTAAACATTAAAAGAGATCAACACTATTCTTGTTTCAAACAACTAAGATTCATGTCAAATTGTGTCACTAATACAATTAGCGTATGTGAATTTTAACCTGCAAGCCCTTGGTTTGGCAACTCATTGGGTTCAATATTGGGATTTTTTTTTTTTTTTTAAGAGAAAAGTTCAACATCGGAATTGAGCAAAGAAACGATTAACGAATCTTTCCAACCAACACTTTTGGATTGAAATTGATAAGTCATGGTTGCAATTGAAGTACACTTTTCTTGTACGGTCGCGTGCGTAGAACTCTCTCTTGCCATCAATATATTCTTCATTGAACTTTCTTATTCCTTCTAGCATATCCTTCATAAGGCCAACCGGTATCCCGTGATTGACCACTTGGAAAAAGCCCCAGATTTCCGATGCCATCCTGACTTCGTCGATAATCTTTCCACGAAATTTGTTGTCTATAGAAGGCCACCGAGGTCGATGGTGGGATTCCCATTTGGGATTTGGGGTGATCTAACTTTTCAGCAAGCTCCTCTTCTGGCCTAACAAACATCTTTGGGATGTTTACAATCCCAGCATCTACTAGTCCTTTGACACCAAGTTTTGTGTCATCAAAAGCCTTGAGTTCTTTCATCCGCTCATCCAATTTAGATTATTTGAACAATCCCATTTTTGGCCTCCTCTAAATAAATAAACAAATAAATTTAAGAGAGTAAACAACGTCTACCATCAAGAGACTTTAAGAGCATCCCAATTAATTCATGCACTCTTTTATAAAAGAAAAGAAAGATACAAAGGTAGACCATGAAAAAAAAAAAAAAAAAAAAAAAAAAAAAAAAACCACCTTAACGTCGTGATTATGATCTCAGAGATTGAAACTTGAACTCGCATTTAAAGAGAAAATTCAAAATACAAGTCGTGCTATAATTAAAAACCTCAAAAGCCAAAATCCGAATGGGCAAAGACCAGGAGGGAAAACGAGTGCAAATTTAGTCTTTAAGATTAGACAAACCAAAATTATTGAAAGGCCAACAACTACGTAAGAGGGTGAATTGACAAAAACTGATGTAGTGTGCGTAGCGAACAAGGGAAAATCATATGCAATTACACGTTGATTCACATTAATGCCGAGAAATTGAAGAAAAAAATGGGGAAAAGCTCTCAAAAATGTTTATTTATAATAATCTGCCTATCAAAGAGGTGTTAGGGAACCATGCCAAACCCTAACATTAGAACATAGGGAAATTGTAAACAAGCCCCCGAATTATTGAAAAACTGTAAATTTTTATCCGTTAACCAAAAAAAAAAATGCTGTTTTAACCTCCGAAACAATGGAATTTGGGTAAAATCACGACATGTTCCGGGTGGACTGAAGTTTTTCTCAGAAGACCGTTTCCAAAAAAAAAAAAAAAGTGGTATTTTTTGGTCAAAAAACTTTTTAGTCAAACTAGGCTTTTTGGGCCTTTGGATGGTCTTTAAAGACATGAATTCTCAATCTTTTTGTATCAGGAAAAGCACCTGAATAACATAAATTTAAAAATTATTACATTAATATGATACAACAAGTTAACACTAGATTAATACAACATAAAATTAAACTAAAGTTAGCTAAAATTTGTATCATATTGATCAAGAGTGGAAAATTGTGTCATGTTGATCAATAGAGGAAAAAAAAAAGGTGGGTAGTTAGGTAATTTTCTCTAAACCCCCTACATGAGATGTTAATTTATCCGCTTGATTTTCTTGTCAAAAAATATACATGACAACCCTCATGCTTCTAATTATACTAGTTAAAAACACGTGCTTTGCACATGGAGCTTTAGTATAACATTTAGTATTCTAAATTTATAATTATTATTTAGACATATGATGTACATTTTTTCTTTTTTTGAGAGAATATGATGTACATATACTTTTAACTAAATGATATTGTGAATTATAACAAATAATAATAATAAAAGAGTGGGGCTTAGTTGCAACTTTGCTAATATATGGGTTTGCAATAAATTTTGAGAAATATTGGGCGGGTACATTTCCTTATAATAAAAGATATATTAACTCTTAAAAGACTCACTACAAGACAAAATAATTTGACCAAAAGTTTGAATAGTGAATTATGAGAGGATGAATAGTTAAGAAACTCTCATTTAATATAGTTATAGACACATTTAAGACTAATTAAGTATAACCTTACTTGGCACTTTAGATCTAAAGAACGAAAGTCAACCTTAAAAAGACTAATGATTTTCCAACTGTCTTATTCACAGTGCCGGAGACAAATAACTACATATTTATAAAACTGCTTCTCCTCTATATAGTGCGCCGTCTATAAATAATATTATATATGTTTCGTGTGTTGAAATGATTCTATTATTTGTTTCAGGAATTTTGCGCATGCCTTTGACTAATATATACCTAAAAAAACTCTTCAAATGGAAAAAGTAAAATCCTTTTGGCTTCTATAACTCATCAAATTGATAAGCACACGATATGTATGGTTCATATTCAATACGAGAGTTGCATCTTTTTTAAAACGCTGTTAGAATTTTCACTATGATGAAATAGATTATAAAAGAAAATCGTGTATGCTAAATTTACAGAGAAAGAGAGCAAATAAACCTGAGAGAGTAAACAACTAGCATCAAGAGGACTTAATAGCATCCCAATTAATTTGTACTTTATTTTATAAAAAGAAAAGAAAGATACAAAGGTTTACCATGAAAACAGAACAAGACCAAAATAAACCCAAATGCAAAAAGGAAAAAATATTTAAAAAGAAAAGGACGAAAACTTGGAATGGAAACCTTAAAGTCATGATCATGATCATGATCCCGGAGGATTGAAACTTGAATTCACACTCTAAAGAGAAAATTCAAATAAGTCTTGCTATAATTAAAAACCTCAAAACCAAAAATATTAGTCTTTTTTGATAGTCGATTATCCGGTCAAAACAAAAAAATTATTGAAAGGCCAACAACAACGTATGGAGGCAAACTGACAAAAACTACATTTGATATCAATTTATCCGTCACTTGATTTCTTGTCGAAAAATATATATATGACCTCACCCTTCTTATTGTGTTTAAGATTAATTAAGTACAACCTTAATTGACACTTGAGATCCAATGAATGAAAGTCAACCTTAAAAAGATGCCATTAAGATAAATGATTTTCCAACTGTCTTATTCACAGTGCCGGAGACAAATAACTATACATTTATAAATTGCTTCTATGCAGCTCTATCTACAAATAGTATTATGTATCGTGTGTTGAAATCTAGTCATGTTATTTTATATACGTGGGTTGATTGTCGAATTAATTAATTAACTTATTGTAATAGTTAATAGTTGGCGCATAATTTACCTTATCAAAATATGTTAGTTTGATTACAAAAAGTGATAGTTAAGTAATTCTCTTTTTTCAGGAATTTTGCTCGTATCCTTCCTCATACAATATCCTTTCACTGATACCTAAAAAACTCCTCAAATGAAGTTTAAAAAAAAAAAAAAACTTCAAATGGCAAAATTTAAATCCTTTTGCTTCTCAATTTGTTGTTTTAGTAATCATCAAATAGATAAGCACATGATATGTACGATTCATATTCAATCCGAGAGTTACGTCTATTTCAAAACGTTGTTAGAATTTTCATTATGATTGGATAGATTATAAAAGAAAATCGTATTTAACAAAAATACAAAAACGATTGATCAACATATAAACTCTATGTTAGGATAATAATTAAGATCCACACATTAAACAACAAAAATAACATTCCTAAAAATATAACGTGGAAAATACATTTCAAAAAAATTTTAGAAGAGAAATTTTTGTTAATCATTCCTTATTCATTCAATACGATGAAGAAATATTTTGTTGACAGACTTGACACTACTATTAGATTGTAAGTTTATTCCACATCATTAAGTTATTAAACTGTTGTGATGTTCATATATACATCGGGCTCCCTCGTTCCTTGAGTTAGTTTTCCTGTATGAGTTCTACCCAAGCATATTTAGCATCACATATATATCCAAATTTAGAATCAATAAGTTACACATTGAAAACAAAGTCAAATCATTGGGCGGGCGGCGACGTGGATTTGTGAAATTTATCCGAATCACTATTATTTTTTCTTTTCCAAATATCTATTTGAATTAACAAGTTTAGTCTTGTTCAGAGTTCAGACTTTCCAATCCTAACTCATATGCCTAACAGCACAAAATCCGGTTTTTTTTTTTTTTTTTTTTTTTAAATGTACAAACAGTGGAATCTTTCATTATTTTACTCCTCGTGGAAGAGAAATCTCCATCCGGATCTGCTAACATAAGAAGATTATAATGTTGTCTCCTTTTGTTGCTTTAAGAAACAATTAATTAATTCACTTTTGCACAACAAATATTAAGCTTTGTACCAAAACCAAAACCAAAAAAAAAAAAAAAAAAAAAAAAAAAAAAAAAAAAAAAATCGACTGGAAAAAAGATGAAAAAATAAATGAAAGATCGATACGTAAGTTGCATTCCATTAATAGACTGCAAATTATTAATTACTAGATCTCGCTTTAAATTGTCATTTATAATTTTTTTTAGTTTTAAAAAAAAAAGTGGCTGGTTTTCCTGTCCAAAAACGTCAGTCACTATCTATATAGAGTTCACACAGTAATGTACAAGTAATAGTTGGAACGTCATATAAACATTACAATAATACCATCTTAAGTAGTTGCAGATATAGTTTAATAGAAAATTCATGTATACATGACCTTATTATTAAGTGTAGAGTTTAAATCTCTAACTCTAACTTTGTTTTTACTAAAAAAAAAGGACGGAAAAATATTATACAGATGGGACAAGCGAAATCCAATATACGATCTATCGACTTTCTTTATTTATATGCAGGAGTATGATATGGCGAATAGTTGGCAGCTTTGGAAGCTTCAAAGTAAGTAGTCGTTAGGGCTGGGCTTCTCATGAAGTCCTTTGTTATAAATCTTTGCAAGATGATCTCTCATGAGGACTTGTCTATACTTGGGAGGATTTTCTTGATCGGACGTCAACTCTTTGATTGGACCATACTGTCCGGTGAAGCGTCCGCCGTAGAGGATTGCTGCAGACATTCTCTTCTCACCTCTTGGGAGCACTCTGTGTACATTGCTCTTGAACTTGCCGTTCGAGACGATCTGTCACAAAATAAAGAGATAAAATTAGATAGGCCAAAAAAAAAAAAAAAAAGTTCATGTCCTATTCTTCATTTCACTTTTTGTTTATAGCATAAATCTTAGGGTAATAAATGATACAAAAAGAATTTGAATCAACTCTATTTAAGTTCAACGCTACACAGACCATTGACCGAGCAAAAACCTACACTGCAGTGCTATCGAACTTTCAACTCATCATGTGAGTAAAAAAAAATATCTTAATCGTTATACCAACTTACTGTGGTGCCTTGTTGGTGAGAATCCCTTGGCGATAGATATTTTTACATGCCCTTGTCAAACTACGTTTTTTTTTTTTTTCAAAGTACTTTTTTTTTCCTTCTCATATATGTTTAAAAAAATAGGAATAAATCAGAAAATACCAGTACATATCAGAATCCCAAAAACCAACAGAAATTCAGTGCTAAAACTACTCAATAAGGAAAGGACATATTTTAAGTCATACATATAATGAATTAATATATGTGTGTGTGTGTGTGTGTGTATAGCATAACTTGAGTTAAGTTTGGAACAAACCTGAAGAAGATCTCCAATGTTTATAACCAAGGCTCCTGGAATAGGATGCACATCAACCCATTGATTTTCATGGAAGACTTGCAGACCACCTGTTTGATCTTGTGCCAGAATGGTCAGGAACGACGGATCTGTGTGTTTGGCGATTCCAATGGCGAGATCTGGTTCCGGGCATTCTGGGTAGTAATGGAGACCGACGAGTTGGGACTCGTCACAATGCATGGTGCTGACTAGGTGCTCTTGTTTGAGACCAAGAGCTTCCGATAGTAACTCGAACAGTTTCTTTCCCAACTCCGATGTATGGTTTATGTACTCCGTCACTTCGGTTCTGTAAAAGTACTTGAACAGATTAAATGAAAAGGAAAAAAAAAAAAAAAAAAAAACTCATTCTTAACTAGTCATGTACATATGAATTATATTTTATCAACTGACCTGACATGTGAGTTGTTATAAAAAAAATAAAAATAAAAATACCTGCAAGACGCGGGCAATTGGTCTATATCAAAATCATCAGGTTTGAGCATAGAGACGTACAAAGTATCTCTCCAATTTACAGTTTTGGATTTAAACAAGTCATAGTTGCTATTTAGGTATACACTGACTCTTGGGTCACGTATATAGAGCTCTTTTTTCACATCAATATCTCCTTCATGAAACTTTTGTATGCCTGCCAACATGTTGTCCAAGACACCTAGAGGTATCCCATGATTCACCACTTGAAAGAAGCCCCATGTCTCCGACGCGATCCGGTCATCAGCAACGAGGCCATCTAGATCGATGACCGGAATCCCAACATTATGGGACTTAGGGTGATGCAATGTCTCTTCCTCAAGCTCCTCCGCTGGCCTAACAAATATCTTTGGGATGTTTACAAACCCGGCATCTACCAGTCCTTTGACACCGAGTTTTGTGTTGTCAAAAGCCCTGACTTCCTTCATCCACTCGCTGTTGCGCTCGGCTACATTTCTGTAAATTTTGTACAAGAAAGAAGAGAGAATTTTGAGAAAAGAAGAGAGAATTGTGAAAAGATCCATTCTTTGCCCTAAAATTAACAAGATTATTGACAAAGATGATTTTGCAAGTCCTCTTCTATCTTTTTATAGACTTTTGCATGCAAACATTAATTAATATTCGGCCGACAGACATACATACATTTTTTTAATTTAAAAGAAAACTTCATAAATTTTGAGTTTATAATTTAAGATCCTAAACTCCTTCTCATTTGTTGAATTAGTTCAGAGCCATTATATTAATGTTTTAATTAATATATATAGAATATAGTATATTCATTTTTCTGTTACTTTCACATGTGACAAAGGGAAAGAGGGGGAAAAAAAAAAAGGCATACTCTTGAATCTCAGCAATTTTGTTGTATGTGAACCAAGAGAGTGAATTACGCCCGAAGTCTTTTTCCTTTCTTTGGTAATAACTTTACTAACGTCCATTTTATTAATTTAAAAGAACATTTCTAAAATTTTGAGGTTATAGCTAAGACCCGTCTCGTCTGTTGAGTTAATTTAGAGTATTATATTGATGTTTTAACTGATCGAACTACATAGAGAATATAGTATATTGATTTTTCTGTTACTTTCACATGTGATAAAGGCAAGTCTGAAGCAGCGATGGCTAAGGACAATTTTGGAGAGGAATTCTAGGTATTTTATATGAGGTTTTATCTTATTATTATTAATATATTTTTTATCTTATCATCATGTCATATCATACATCATACTGCGTGCAAAAAAAATCTCAAAGTTTAGCATTTTTTGCCCTCCACGTGTTCCCGTTTCATTTTTGTTTATATTAATTTTTTCTTTTTTTCTTTTGTTTTTCCTTTTGCCTTTCTTTGTTTTTATCCTTTTCTTTAAAAAGTTTTTTTCCCCTTCCTTCAAACGTTTCAATTTGTGTGTTCATTTTTTCTTTTTTATAAAATATGTTAGATTTGTTTCAAAAATTCGAAACTTTAATTTTCGTCTCTTCTAAACAATTATACGGTTGGTTATTTTTTTATGACCTAGGGTCCGTTTGGTTGACTGGTTCAGAACTAAAGTTTTTAGGTTCATTTTCGTCTTTTTTTGAAAAATCAATCAATTTCAATACAAAAATTTCATCTCAAATCTGTATTCCAAATGCATGCTTAGCATAACTTAAGACAGTGATTTTGATATCTTTGTATGACTTAGTATATGAATAATATGGAATATTTTGTTCGAGTAACGTCTAGCATGGTATGAGTTAGTCAAAATGTGTCAATTTAATTAGTATTTAGGGGCTGCGGGTGTATGACTTAGTATAAGAATAATATGGAATATTTTGTTCGAGTGATGTCTAGCATGGGATGAGTTAGTCAAAATGTGTCTATTTAATTAGTAATTATTAGTGGCTGCGGGTATGACTTAGTATAAGGAAAATATAGAATATTTTGTTCGAGTGACATCTAGCATGGGATGAGTTAGTCAAAATGTGTCAATTTAATTAGTAATTATTAGTGGCTGCGGGGAATTTAGCACAAATCTCCAAAGCCAAACAAAAGATAACGCAAAAAAGATAAATAAATACAAAATGCAAATAGGAAAATAGGAAAATGTAAGGAGGTCTGCAATGACCAAACTTATATTTTTATTAATGTTAATAGATAAGATGTATAACATTCAGATAGTTCGAAGTACATGTAGTTTTTTGTAAATTTTCTCTCTCTTGGAATTTATTTGTTCTTCAATGAAATCTTCACCGGTATCAATCATTATTTCTTCTTCTTTCTTACTCTGAAACTCATTCATCAACTCAGACATCTAAAACTACATTTGAACCTGCTCATACAGGATCTCTATATACGTATGTATGTATAATCCCGAAATGAGAATCAGGACAACTGAAACATGTTAATGCATACTCGTTTGGATGTTTCAAGGTTTACTAAAGCAACTTGAAGTGTGTCAATGCAGATTTCCCATCAAGACCCTTTCCGTCGTAGTAGGCTATGAAGTCTTTAATCGTCGTCTCCCTGTATACTTGAGGATGATCTTCCGACAGCAATTCCTTGATGGGGCCGTACAACTTCGTCGTCGGGTAGAGATGCAAAGTGAAAAAGCATGCAACAGATACTCTCGGTCCTACGTTCTTCGCTACCACCCGGTGCTCCACGCTCTTAAATCTGTCATTAGATAAAAGCTGCAGAAAATACACCACTCCCCTCACAACGAAAACGAATTAAGTGTTCAAAATTTTCACCAGGCTAATACCGAAGTAACCACACACATTAAGTTTCACTAAATTGATTATCAAAATACCTATTTCTGTGTCTTTTGATCCAAGTTTCATGATTTTTATGCAGATAGTAATTAAAACTATCAAAATAAAGGGGACCAACTTATAGACAAAACAAATCCAAGACCAGACAATTGTACTACAACATTTAGCCTATGTTTGGAATACAGGTTGAGTTTGAACTTAACCGTACTTTATGACTGGTTTTTTTGTGACAAAAATTATAACTAGTTTTTGAAAAGTCAATCAACTTTAACTTAAAAATTTCATTTCATCTCAAACTCAACCCGAACACTAAACGCACGTTTATTGTGTGATGCAACGGAAACACAGCAATTAGGATTTTAAGACGCAGCAAACTCCAATGAAGCAAGGAATAATAGGCTTTGATCATGATAAGTGACTTTTGTACTCACAAATTGAATATCTTTAGCTTTATATTTAGTTGGTTTTTGGGCATTTTTGTTTGCATTTCATGTGAGTTTTGTGTCATTTTGCAGTTTAGGAAGAAAATTGGCATTCATGGAGAAAGAGGCAACAAGGCATGATAATAAAGTCGAAAATCATCCTCCATGCAAGTAGAGCGCCACAACACTTCACGGTAGCGCTACGGTACTTCAACTCAGCATCCAAACGCTGGTGTAAAATATTCGGAGCGCCTAGGCACCAACAAGGGAGCACCTAGGCGCTAACAGAAGAAGTTTGGAGTGCCTACGCGCCCACAAGGGAGCGCCTAGACGCTCGCAGCTGCCTTTATGGTAGAGTGCCTAGGCGCTCAAGGAAAAGCGCCTAGGCACCCGAATGCAAGTAAAAAGGCCGATTTTTCAAATAAAAACCCCAAAATTGAACCCAAGACTTGGAGCCTATAAATAGAACCATCTAGGGTTAATGAGGATATCTTCTGACGGTTGAAAACAAAGGAGAGAACTCAATTGGAGAAGGATAAAAATTGCAAGACCCGGAAACGGATTCAACTTCAAAATTCTAGTTTACTTCTCTCTCTTTCTTTCACCATGTCTAAGACCATGATTAGAAGTTTATTTTATTCAATTATGTTCTAAGTTTCTTTTCTAGGGCTATGATGTAGCCGGATAATGAATATTTGAATTTTTTCTAGTTTTGATTAATTGATGTCTATTTTAATTTTATGTTGAAGTAATTTAATCTGTGCTTAATGCTTGTGAATTTCTAGCCAACTTTCGCATAAATAGGTATTTAATTTGAGACTGAGAAGTGATAATTGAATAAGCTCTTTTTTAAATTACCATGAGATTGTCATAAACTAGAGATAGTTATGAAACTTGTGCATCACTTTGAATTTCTTGTTCTTAATGAATCGCGATAGGCTTAGAGTTTGAGACTAAGAGGTGATAACGAGCTTATTGTGAGATAAATTGTTAATGCTTGAGAAAGATTAGTGATTATATTAGTGAGATTCGCTCCCTAGAGTTTTAGTTCATTGATTGTTAAACTCTTGATTGCGTTTTGCATTCTTTTAATTTTAGTTCATTTTAGTTTGTGCATTTTTTTTTTATATTCTTAAATCTCGCAACTTTCGAATCGTTCAAATAAAGTTAAGGTTAATACAGTTTCGGTACTTGATAAAAATAATCCTTGTGTAAACGATAACTATATTCATTATTATATTACTTGTTACAATAGCGTATACTCGTGTAGCTAAATTTCCACAACAGATCAGGATATCTTTTTCTTCCTAGTTCTGATTTTGGTTTTTCTATTACGGATTTTGGTTCTGCTTTTTTGGCATTTCTCCTATAACTAAAAAAAATAAAAAAAATAAATCCAATACCGCAAATGATTGTTCTTGGAATTACCATTGTGACTATATTTCCTAGTCTCATCCTAAATTTCATTGCTATACCGTTGAGAACGAGTATATGAGATATTGTCTAGAAGTTGATGACTAGAAAATAAAATGCCAGAACAAGTTTTAAATTCAAGAAACAGAGCGCTTGCCTGCAAAAGATCTCCAATGTTCACAACTAGAGCCCCGGGAACAGGAGGCACGTCTATCCAACGGTTTCGAAACAGAAGTTGGAGTCCGCCGATATGGTCTTGGAGCAGGATGGTGAGAAAATCAGGATCGGAGTGTTTGGTAGTTCCCATTGTCAGTTGAGGCTCGGGGCAGGGCGGATAGTAGTGACACAGAACAACATGGCCCTTTGCACAATCCATTTCTATGAGGTGATCGGTTTTCAGGCCCAACGCCCGAGATAGCAGTTGGAAGAGAGTGATGCCTAATTTGTGGACTTTGTCTGAGTACTCCATAGTTATATCTCTTAAAAAAACTCATTTGTAAAGAAACCAAATTAGCAAGGATTTGCAACAAAAGGAATAAGACATATAAAAGCACTGAAACACAATACTAAGGTGATCTTTTGCGGATTCACTCCAATCAAACAATTTTAATTGTTTTTTGTTTTTTATTTAAAAGTTTACACAGTTTCATTTTTTACATCTACATCTCTAACTTGAAAACTCAAATTTTAAAAGACCATAACTTTGTTATCTCAAGTCAAAATGAGATGAATTTTTTTAAAAAATTATATAGAATTTAGATAGGAACGAAACAATATCCATATTGATATTATTTTTTCAAATTCATTTCAAATTTTTACACTTTTTACTCAAAAACAGTTCATTTTCAACTAAACGTACAATTCCAAAACTCAACTCAAATCTCAGAATAACTCTAAAACTCCAACTCCATCCGACCAACAAACCGACCTCTAAGTCCTGAAAATATCACATTTTTAGTTTCAATCCAAGTATATCATTCCAACTTCTCTAATTTAAGTATAAAGCAAAAGGGCTAAAATTTCTGATCAAACAATAAATAGACACATTTTTAGTTCAAGTCCAAGAATATCATTCCAGGTTCTCATGCTTCTACGATAAGACCTTTATTTTGCATTACCAATGCTTTTTAACTATCGGATTTAATATTTAAAGACCCTATCTGTCAACCTTAAAAATTTATAAAACGACATATATAAGCAGACAGGAATCAGATTGTTGAAAACTTAATCAGATACCTAAAACAACAGTTTCTGTCGATACTGCATAACAAAGACTCAAAATTTTCACCATTCGTGATAAATATATATAATATATATATGAATGAAAAGACTATATTAGAAGTTCTACCTGCAAACAAGAGGCAGTTCTTGAGGGTCTAGAGACTCAGGACCCAAAACGCAAAACAAAGTGTCCCTCCAATTAGCAGCCTTGGACTCGTACAAATCAAAGTTACTAGAATACTTCACCTTCCTCGTCATCTCCCTACTGTAGAACTCTCTCTTCACCTCCCACGGCTGCTCGTGGAACCCACGCGCCGCCGCCAACATCCTCTCCATCACTCCGGCGGGAATCCCGTGGTTCACCACCTGGAAGAACCCCACCTCCTCCGCGGCTCGCCTGACTACGGCCACTGCGCTGGCCAGGTCTCCGAGGTCGACGACTGGGATGTGGAACTGGGTGGCTTCGTCGTGGAAGTCGAGGTTTTCGGCGGCGAGTTCCTCCGGCGGTCGGATGAAGATGGGAGGGACTGAGGTGACGCCGGCGTCGACGAGGCCTTTGACGCCGGACTTCGATTTGTCGAAGGATTTGAGCTGTTGGAGACGGTCGAGGTCGGGGGAATCTCCGGTGACTGGCTCTGTGGAGCCCACCATTTTGTTGGTTCTTGAAAAGTTGGTTGTGAGTTTTGGTGAGGCTGATGGATGAAAGTTAGAGATGAGGATGTAATTATCAATATTTTTGTTTTTTTCTGTTATGTAAATTTTGTGAGTCAAACAAAAATAGTGACCTTTTTAATTTAATTCATAAAATTTTTATTAGTTTATACCCATATCATTTGCTATATATTCTTTAAGTGTTAAAATTGTATGATCAATTAAGATAAGTCATGACATGAATGGTATGTGTTATTCACATGTCCTAACAACTTGAGGAACGGTTAATTTATGATTTTACTAAGTCAAAGTATGATTACTACTTAGTAATTCCTTCGTCTCATATTAATAAGTTTAAAGCTTAATTTATTAGCTCAAAACTGAGCTTAGTTGGTGAAAGAAAAAGTACATTGATTGATCCAATGAATGAAATGATTTTAGATACAAATCAAAGGCTATGATTTGGTGAATATTTGGGGCAAGAATTCTCTTCAACTTCCGGTGGCAGGAAGCTTGGGAGCCATTGATATGAACCCCAACACCCACATGTGTATGGGTTATGGGTTGGTAAGGCTTCGTGTCTTTGCTAGTTTCTACACTTTATTCATCCAGATTCGATTCTCGTTGTCTTTTTTTAAGCCTCGTTATAGTTTCGGCTGTTAAAATATTGAATTTGATGATGACATGATTGATTCCGGATGACCAACTGAGAGAAACTAATATAATAAATATATCTCCCTGTCATTTTTAGAGAAAATGATTAGACTGTAAATTTAGAAACAATGAGGCCACCCCAACTCTTTTAATTCGCGAAAAAAAAAAAAAAAAGTAGTATCGACCCCAAATTTAAGGAAAAATGTTGGAAAAAGGGCGGAAGCTAGAGCTAGGTTGAATAGTGATGTGATGTCAAGACTTTAAGATAACTTTTGACTCCTTTTTGTTGCTCGGAGAATCTGCCACTCTTAAGGGATATTAGGCCAATGTTTTGCTAATTAATTTAGCCTAGATAAGGCTTAAATGCAAAGATCATTATCAATTGCCTATATATATGACCCATGTTGAGAGAGTTATTTCTCTTTTTCTCTTCCACCACACTTGAACTCCTCTTTCTCTTTTTCCTTTGCTGACCGTCACCTTCACCCTCTAAAACTCCAAAAGATTTCTTCAAACCAAGCTTTGAAATGGGAGAACTAGTGGTTGACATCTCTTAGTTTGTGTTGGTATGCCGACGGTTGGAGATAAAATTTTTAAGTTGGAGTTGGTTGACTTTTCAAAAACTAGTTATAAATTTTATTGATTTTTCAGAAAAAGACAAAAACTGAGATAAAAAAATACAGTTTAATTGGAGTTAAACTCAAACGCCAAACAAAGCCTTAGACCAAGTATCTTTTTCTAGCACAAGCCCACGTTCATTTTCTTAGAGATTGAAACTAATATTTTCACTCTTTTTACTTCGAGTCAAGATTAGCGACCATGGTGGGTTATAGAGGGGTAGCATTACAAGAAAGATCTAGAACTAAACCAAGCTTCAAAGGTATAAATCTTATATCCTCAATTTGGAATATATTTATAAATATGTTTATGAATATATTGATGTTGTTTGCATGATTTATTATTGAACCGTGCTTTTGTGTTCTTGTCCAAGCTAAGCTTATGAGATCTATGTTTAGACAAGGTTTATATGATTTTTGTTTAAGGCATATTTAAAAAGATGATATCTTTATGATTTTAATCCAAAGAAAGGATTTTGTTTGATGTTAATAACATGTGATAAGGACTCAAAGCACAAGCTTGAACTCAATACTAGACTCATGGGTGTATTAAAGACTTAAACAAGCAAAAATAAGGCATGAAAAACTGAGTAACTGATGGTATACTCAAGGTAACCCACAGATTTTCTCTGCCAAAAATTTGGGCAGCTTACTGTGAGTGATTTGCAGGCCACTTTTGGGCCATTTAGAGGCCAAATTGGGCTCCGAGCCCAACAGATAAAATATAGGCCCAAGTGTTAGGAGCGTTTTTGTAAGAAATAGCGATCGTGGAATTCCGGTTTGGGAAGTGTTCCCAAAACCTGCGCAAGCAGTTTTTTTTTTTTTTTTTTTTTTTTTTTTTTTTTTTTTTTAAGATAAGCAACAGTTTTGTTTTTCGAGGAAACAGGACACTTACGTGCCGAATCGAATTTCGAACTAAACATGAAAGTTTTAGAACATTAGAAAATGAACGTTTTTCATGAACAAAGTTTTGTCAAATTCCCAACGAATTTTAAGATTATGAATTTTTATACAAAATTTTAAAAATAGATGAAAGGAGGTTGGTTTACGGTGTTTTAAAATTTAGAAAACTTGGACCTGTGAGTCCTCGATAGCAAGTAAATTGATTTTCACTTGTTGTGTTGAAATGCGATGAAGACGACGAGAACCAATAATGACCTCCCAAATTCATTTCACAACAATTAAGTGCAAAAGTTGATAGTTTTAAAAATGAGTATTTTAACTTGAGATCGATCTTCCGATGTTCAAATAAAAAAATTGAAAAACTCATTTCAAGCCTAGAAGTGTTTCAGAAAGCCAGAAATCAAATTTTTATGCCTCTGTCTACGTATTGAGACAGTCCAAGTATAATTTCACCCAAAAAAAAAAAAAAGGGAGAGAGAGAGATATAGTATTGGACTTAGACTCTTGTCGGATATGTTTTTCAGGAAAAAATAATATCCGTAGCTAGCGGTAGGCTAAGGAACTTATTCAGAATAAGGTAAGTTCAAACCTCACCTACATAATGAAGTTCAATTGTTTCTTAAAAGTTTTACTATGTTATGTGGTGTAGACATGTTCATATTTTTGAACACATGATAACCAAGTAATGATAACAATATAAGAATAAGTTAAGTAAGTGGCATACCAACCTCTACTGAGGGGAGGATAAAGATCTCTAAAAGAGTGAGATATTCATGGATGGCTGTCAAGGATTGATAGTGAGATTGTGTGGGTCGCTCCACCACTCCCCTTCTGGTCGCACGCGCTTGGTACGATCACATGGGCCCATTACAAGTTCAAAATAAGATTTACAAGATAAAGGTTTCATAATAAAGCATAATTGGAATTTTTATGCTCATTTATGCTCATGTATTTTTATTAAATGTTTTGTGAGAATTGTTTGGACTTACTGAGTGAAAGCCCATCTAGTTCCTTAATGCTGTAGGTAATCCTGCAAAAAGACCGATGTGATTGGTTGATGGACTAAATGAAGCAACGAGACGAGTGCGAGGACAGGCTATGGATACCGCTGCAGTTTTTCCGCTTTTGACTTAATATTAGTATAAAATGTTTCATAAATCATTATCGTACTGCTGTTTCGTTTGTTAATATCTCTTTTGAGACAATACCAAACTAATAGTACTTATGACTATAAGATAGTATTATTTTTAGTAGACATGGTATGTTTATGTTTTTATAATTAGAACTAATATGCTGGTTGGTAACTAGCTTATGGTTAAAAAAAATTTGTTCTGCATTTTTATAAGTAATTAAGTAAAATTTAAGTTAAGAAATCAGTTTAGGTACAGCTCAAATAGTTGAGTCGTCACAAAGGATCACATGAGCGAAATGATTGAGGTGTTGTTGACATGTGGGAAAAGATTGGTTTCTTCCACTTCAGTGCTTAAGTGCTACACACGCGTATATATGGATAGCAATGAGATGGGACAGGGTAGGAGCGGGGATTGCTTATTCATCCTCACTCTTGATCCTTAAACTCATCTCTAACCCCGTTTTCATCCCTATCTGGAAAAGAGAGTGATCGGGGGTGGGAATTCCCAGTCGAAATAGTATATCCCACACTTGTCTCATTCCCCTTAATATTACTGTGTATTTTAAAAATTACACAACTTTTTTTATAAAAATTACACAACTTAAAACAAAGAATAAATAATGCATACTAGTTGGCATTAGCCAAATAAGATTACTATCTAAAACTTACCTTTTTTATTTCCTTCTTTTTTTTGAGGGAAAAAGATGTCATTAGTACTTATCTTAAAAAAAACTAAAACATTCTAATTAAGTTTAAAAAATTAATATACACACAAATATATATATATATATGTGTATGTGCATAATGTAATATATATGACATATGTATATAGGGGCAGAGGTGGGACGTGGATGCTTCTCCTGTCCCCGCCCTGCTTTCAATTCAGAATAATTAAAATGAGTAGCCCTATTACATGTTTTACTATCCTATATTCTTTTCCATCTTACCAAATAACCTACTCTATCATTTTTAATCTCATTATTCTTACTCTCACTTCCTTCTTCCTTCTTTTTCATCCTACCAAACATAACATAAAAGGGTATGATAATTTAACCTATACGACAATTTAAAACTGTAACTTATAAGTAGGGTATTTTTTTGGTATTTTATTAAAGAATTCTTCATATATGTATCTCCCATGTTGACTACAAGAACTCCAGGATTGGGGGTAACATTGACCCGTTGATTTTCATGGAGGACTTGAAGTCCATCCAATTGGTGAGCAATATTAGTATGCTTGGCTAAACCAAAAGTCATAAGGACAATTATAATCACATCTTTGTCTGTACAAGGACAAAAAGATATCTAATTAAAGTCGATTCATTTTTACATGTTCTGTTCTCTCAGTAGTGTACTGGCTCATATTAAGACATTAGACTCTTAATCTGTGAGTTGGGGCTATGGAGATTTTTAATTTTCAACAATAACAAAGCAGAAAAACTATAGAATTTTTAAGATAAAACTGACGAAAAAATTTTTCATTAGGGCTCAGCTCCCACTTGCTCACACTTGGCTGCATCCCCTATATTTAATCAAAATCTTTGATACAATGTGTATATATATAAATATATGACTATAAAAGATAGCGAATTCTCGTGGAACCAAGTTAATTTAAGAATGTTGCAAATGTGAGAGACTAGAAATAGGGATAAGAAATTTTCCCGAGGCTTCAAGTAGGTACCACTTCATAACAATGCTTCCTAATGAAAAGAACTACACATTACGTAAAGCATGCTTATGCAATTTAGACTCGGATGAGTCGAAATGTGAGATAGGAAGTGAGTCACACAGACATGTTCAGACACACATAAAACACTGTACATACGTTTTAAATTGACAGTATATAAAGTTTGAGGCCAAAACCGAAGGTCTTATTCTCAATTTGAGAACGTAAAACCATTTCTTGGTTTTTGGCTATTGATGACGAACTTCACAGCTTGAAATGGTGAAGTCCAGAGTTCCCATCAAGTCCCTTTGAGTAGATATAGCTGACATATTCTCTCAAAGTGGTTTCTCTGTAGAGTTGGGGATTTTCTTCCGACAGTAACTCCTTGATTGGTCCATAGATTTTGGGGGCTCCCTCTTGTTGAAATTATGTCCTAAAAAATGTTGCAACTGAGATTCTTGGTCCTTTACTTTTTTGCTAGGACTCTGTGATACACGTTTTTAAATTTATCGTTGGTAATCAGGTGCAGAAAATAAATGGAACACCGGGAAGTAATACAAGGACAATTTTATGGTAAGGTATGAAAAAAAAGAATATCTTCGGATAAGACAGATTTAAATCATTAGATCATATCAAAATTAAATTAGATTATTAAAAAAATATGCATGTTTCATTGAACTTCATGAAATTATGATCGTTCAAAACACTACCTATCAACTGTTAAGAATAAAATGACACGTAAAACATGTGAAATTTATATAGATTTGCCTCAATATGAAACTACACTCTCTTTCAGCCATTACACTAATTCACAGTAATGATCAAGAAGTTTACAAGAGAAACCCGCATGCTCTCAAACTATCTGTGTTATTTCTCTAATTCAGTTCTCATAATTAATCCTAATGACAATGTTCTCTATTTATAAAGGAAAATTAGGACAGTTGAAACTACAAGTGTAAAAACCCCAAACTATCCTAATGTAATAATTGCGTACATTGTCTCTTTGTAGGACATTAATTAGGCTCCACAATTTAATACCAACGTTATCAAAAAAGTCTTGTAGCAATTTTTTTTTTTTTAATAAATAAAGGGGAATCAATAGTGTCTTCACATCCTCTAGCCTAACGCATAAAGGGTAAGCGCAGTTGAGACCACATATGGGATGACAAAAGATTATGTCTCTGGACCTTCAATAGCTAACAGGCCAGGGACTCACAATCAACAAATGGTCGTCAAATCGGCAAACCTACATGATGCATGACTCGATCTCTGGCTTGTTAGAAGTAAGACTCCAAAAAGGACATTCTTTGTCACCATGTCACTATCATTGGTGATAAGTCCCCTAGTAACTGATGATTATGAAAGCAAACAATTATTTGAATTAGATTTAAGTTAATAGAAACTTGCCTGCATCATATCTCCCAGTTAGTTGACTATAAGAGCTCCTGGAATTGGGTTCACGTTGACCCATGATTTTGATACAGAATTTGAAGCCCACCTAAATATTGGTCTTGAAGAACAACAATCATGAAAGCACCCAAAGTTAAATCCGGTTGGGGACAAGCTGGGTAATAATGGCCTATTAAATAGAGCCCCTCTGCACATTCCATTTCTCTCAAGTAGTTTGGACCCATTCCAAGAGCTTCTGATAGCAATTCCAACAGAGGAAGCCCCAGTTTCATTACCTTGCGTGAGTAGTCCACCGTTATGTCCCTGCAATTTGTTGCTCAAGTTCATTATAAAACTAACTGGCGCGCGGACAAATAAAGCTAAATATATATATATATATATATATTTATATGATGGTAATTGGACCATCATATGACTGTACAAGGGAAAGGACAAAAGCATTGTTTCGTCCTTTTATAATATGGTAAGCTATTGACTAGTTGGCGAACACGCACAGAATAGACCGACAAAGCAACATAAAATCAAAAAATAAAATAAAAATAACGTGACAATGACTGGACCGTCATGTAGCGATGACTGGATAACTGTATGGTAGCTTAGGAGAAAAGAAAAGACGAAAGCATTGCTGATAGTGCACTCGTGCTTTCAATATTATGTAATGGATGAAGTGAGGTGATCGGTTTTAGTCCCATTTTTCAGTAAATGGAAGATTTTTTTTTTTTTTTTTATATATTTTTATTAAGGAAAACGAAAAAGATGCGTTGGTCAATCAGATCTGACTAAATATTGTGATTGACTGCCAAGGTCATTAGTGATTGAATTATACTTAAGCTTCTCTTCTTAAATTTCATAAGTAGTATGATTGTCAATAGTATGATTGGCTCGCTAAAAGGAAACCCCAAGTTATGGGTTTTATTTTTTAACCTATCTACCTTCTCTGCTGACTTAACAACTCTTATGAAAGAAAAACATAGAATCAGGAAATCATTAATTTACAATACGTTAAACATGAATTGATAATTTTTCTAATTAAATGAAACTTGAAACCCTTGTTAAAATAACAAAGCTGACTGCTTATCGATCTATCCAAAATAACAGATAATAAATTGTTAGTTTTGCTAAAACATAACAAAGTGATTATTTTGATTTGATTTGATTGTCATAAGTATGTAATATTGGTGCGGAGAATCTACAATGAAATTTCCCTCAAAATATATTCTAAATTCATCAGATTTTTCCATGCAAATTAACATTTTACTTCATTTTTAACAAATATTGTCTACAAACTAATTGTATGAACGAAATTAAAAACGGAAAAAAAAAAAAATATATATATATATATATATATGACATGGTGCAAGTACTGTAATTAAGCACAGGGTTAATTTCATTAATAGCACCTGTAGAAATTTTATTATTAAAAATAGTATTACTTTTTTTTTCCTTTCATTACTAGCACTTAATGTGGGACCCAGTAGCATTTAATGTATATCAAATTACAGGTTTACCCTCATCTCCTACCAGCTCAAATATCCCTCTCCCTCGCATGGCCCAATTTTTTTTTTCAAACCAACATTTACAGTGTTTTAGAGAGAGAAAACTGAAATCTAGAGAGAGAAAGAGTTACCACCCACTGGAATCTTATTTTTTTTCACTTTTTCGCCTAGCCCCCACCCATTTTGAAACCCAAATCTTCATATAATAGAGAGAAACTTCCATTTAGAGAGAGAAACTTCCATCGAAAGTTTTTTTTTTTTAAAATCTAACATTTTTGGTCATTTTTGAGTAAATATCATTCATGTTATGACCATTCGGTCATAATAGTTATGACCTATGTTAAAATTTTTTTTTTTTTTTTTTAAATCTAACATTTTTGACCATTTTTTAGTACATGTCATAACTGTTATGACCGGGTAGTCATAACAGTGTGGTCATAACGGTTATGACCGGGTGGTCATAACGGTTATGGCCGGGTAGTCATAACAGTGTGGTCATAATGGTTATGACTAGGTGGTCATAACTGTTAGTCATAACAGTGGGTCATAACGGTTATGATCGGGTAGTCATGACAGTGTGGTCATAATAGTGTGGTCATAATGGTTATGACTAGGTGGCAATAACTGTTATGACTGGGTAGTCATAACAGTGTGTCATAACGGTTATGACCGCGTGGTCATAATAGTGTGGTCATAATGGTTATGACTAGGTGGTCATAACTGTTATGACCGGGTAATCATAACAGTGGGTCATAACGGTTATGACCGGGTAATCATAACAGTGGGTCATAACGGTTATGACCGGGTAATCATAACAGTGGGTCATAACGGTTATGACCGGGTGGTCATAACTGTTATGACCGGGTAGTCATAACAGTGTGGTCATAACGGTTATGATCGGGTGGTCATAACAGTGTGATCATAATGGTTATGACTAGGTGGTCATAACTGTTATGACCGGGTAGTCATAACAGTAGGTCATAACGGTTATGACCGGGTAGTCATAACTGTTATGACCGATAGTGTAACACAGAGATCATAACGGTTATGACCGCCTGGTCAATATCGTTGTGACCAAAATTATATGTGAAAATTTAACAGTTACAGGGGGTCACAACGAAAATTACCAGGCGGTCATTATGAAAATGACCGATCTTGTAAGAAGACCAACTGTTAAACAAATTCATTTTCATAATGAAATTTTTTTCCCCTTTGCAAACAAAGCGTTAAACGAAAACTTTTTAAACATTGAAACGAAAAAACAATTTTTTTAACTTTGGACTTCTTTGATTCCTTAACTTCGATTTCCCGTCAACCCTTCATCGGCCACCATTCTCTCGATCTCTGGCGCCGGTTTTTTAAACTATTCTAAGCTGTTTATATATGCCTTTCGTGGTGGTTTCGGACGGTTTCCGAGCGGTTCCGGCCGATTACAACTATTCTCTCTCTAGATTTCATTTTCTCTCTCTAAAATACTGTAGATACTGGTTTTCTGGGGCATGCGAGGGAGATGAGGATAAACATGTAATTTGACATACATTTAATGCAGCTGGGCCCCACATATTATTGGTTTTGATGACGTGGCGATGTCAAAAGTGAATGGATGAAAAAATGATGCTGATTTTAATATTATTTTCCCCACAGGTGCTAAAAGTGAAATTAACCCTTAAGCACATGATAGACAATATTGTAATATTTGTGATGCCTAATTAGCATTCTAGTGCCATTTTGCCTTAAAAAATCGTAATGTGTTTTGAAATTAATTACTCTTGATAGACTAATTGAGCCTAGATTAGCAGTGTTTTAACATGATTTGTTTGGTTTACCAATTCCAAATTAAAAATTCCAACTCAATTTTTTTTCCTTGAAAAGTCAAGATATTTCTTAACTAGTTTTTGAAAAGTCAATCAACTCCAGCCTAAAAATTCTAACTCAAACTGACCAACCAATGAGGGCTAAAACTTTATCTGCAAACTTGAGGCAACTCTTCGGCACTCGGCGGGCTAGGGGCTATATCAAAAGACAAAGAGTCCTCCAATTAGCAGCCGGAGCTTGGTAGAAATCAAAGCTTGTGTTGTACGAAACCTTTCTCGACTCATCGAGCGTGTAGAACTTCTTCCTAACCTCGGAATCGAGCTCGTGAAATCTCCGAACCCCATCGATCAATCCAAAACGCTTAATGGAACTCCATGGTTGATCACCTGAAAGAAGCCCCATTTTTTGCTAGTATCTCCAAGTCTCTCAATCACCTCTTTACGCCTATTCGCACACTTGTTGACATCTTCCAAGTCTATGATTGGAATAGAGAACTTAGACACCTCAGAAGCCGAGCTATATTCGTTGAGCTTCTTTTGGTCTTGAATGAAAATCCTTGGAATTCTTGTGACCCCGGATTCTAAAAGACCCTTTACCCCGGTTTTCAATTCATCGAATTCTGCTTTCCGGTCATACTCCATTTTCGATTTAGCTGAGCTTGTAATGAGTTGAGTAAATCCTGTGGTGTGTGTGAACAAGGAAAATGCCATCTTTTTCTCAGATAAGAAAGCTTGTGAAGGACAAGATAATGGAGAGAGAAGACGCAATGACACGATGTTATCTTTCTCGTACGTGCACGAAATTGTCTGACCATTCGTAGGAAGCGTTTAGCGAGGGACCACGGATACAAAAACAAAAACGTGAAAAGGCCAAGGAAAATGTGACTGAAAACGACAGAAAACAAAAAACGACAGACCTCATATCATTTCCCACTGTCCCACAGCAACTTTGGTTGCTTATGAGGCTGCCCATTTGTGTTCGAATTTAAGATATTATGATTATTTTCATCTAGTCCTTGAATTTCAGGTAAAAACAGAACAAAAAAAAAAAAAACTAGTCTTACTAATCCCATTTTGTTAGGATTTTTACTAAGAAAAATAAAAAATTAAGATCACATGACTGCACTTAATCCACTTTTTTCCCGTTATTTTTAATTGAAATTCTGATGGAAGGGATAAAATAGGATTAAATATAAAGTTCAAGAAACAAAATAAGAGTTTTTAAAGTTAAGAAGATAAAGTCAGAGTGGTTCTAAAATTCAAAATGTATAAATAAGAATAATCCAAAAAATTATTAATAGAGAAAAAGTTTCGACAAAATAGAGAAAATTATAGCATACGAATAAGATAAATTATTTGCTGCAATAATCACTAAAATATGATATTTATCTTTTAAAAAACTGATATTTATCTTTTGGAATTTCATGACCATTTTTTTGCAGTTTCTCCGTCAACACAAGTTCAACATCGACCCAATTAATGGATTGACATCTATTAAATTAACAACCACATCTTATATCAAACGCACTACTTCATATTATTTTTTAAAAAGAGGAATTAATTACCAAGAAAAAACACCACTTCATATTATTTAAAAAAAAAAGGAATTAATTACCAAGAAAAACCTCCACTTCATATTATTAGAAAAAAAGTAAAATAAGAATTAGCTATATAAAAACATTTAAATATTCACAAAATTAGTACATTAGTTAAAAGGAATTATCATACTAAAAACCTTACGAAGCAAACTCAAATAGGATAAATATTGGTAAAGAAAAAACATTTCTACAGTTTGTAAATCTTATGAGGAAAAAATTAAAATAAAAGAGTACGATCATTATAATAAAAAGTAAGTATTTATTTGTTTCTATAATCCATGCCTGTACGCATGTGTCCGTTGCCATCGTGCACAGGGGCGGAGCTAGAAATCTACTTCAGTGGAGGTGAACACCAAATTTTTTTTTTCAAGATTAAAATAAAATTTAAAAGGAACTATGTGAGAATTTTTAATAGTGGTTATGTGAGAATTTTTTATTTTAGTGGGGGCAAAATAGTAAAAGTATAAACCTTTTTTTTATAAATTAATTTTGGTGGGATTATATGATAATTATCTATTTTTAATGAGGGCAAAGTGAGAACAATATAAAAAAAAATTTAATTTCAGTAGGGACAAATTATAAAAATTATAAAACTTTTAGGGTAAAAATAAAGTTACAAAAAAAAAAAAAAAAAAAAAAAAATTCAGTACCCCCCATTGACACCCCTCTGGATCCTCCTTTGATCGTGCCATGCATAAATGTTAAGCCCAAAATAGCGTAAAGTCTAATTCATTTATAAACCATGCTGGACGATCTATTTAATAATGAGAGTGAGTAAAACAGTATAATTATTAAGGTCAATACAAATAAATACAAATAAAACGGAAGAAAATAAACGCCCAAAACTCACCAAGAATTTTTAAACAAATTTGCTCAACTGAAGATTACTTCTTGTTTCTGCCGCTGTCGCTACAGAATTCACTATCATGACGATTGACAAAATTTTTACAAGAGATTCACGCACACTCACAATTGTATTTTCTCTCTCAATGGTGTTTTTCAGTCCCCACAATCTCATATCACAAATAAAACCTAGGTTTCCTATTTATAAGTATACAAGAAAACAAGGAAACAATTTCTAGACATATTAGCCATTGCAAAGCGAGGTCGATGGTGCAAGGTGCTTGACGACGGCGACAGTTTCAAGGGGTAGTCTGGGTATTTATGTTTTTAATTCACAAAAAATGTTTTTATATTTACAAACTTTTTTGAAAACCTGCTATATATTATCAACTAGTTGTGAAAAACTGTCATTCTTTATAATTTCCCTTTTGATAATTGTGTAATTGTGTTAAGTAATGTCGATCTACTTGATCCGGCTGTTTTGACATCTTTATGTGAGATGCATAAAACCTCTTAGTATCTATAGGCACCAAATCTAGCGGCCTGACATTTTTCACATGAAAACTGTTACAGATACTAATTCTAATCTCAATTTTTAAGTGTTAACCTATGTGATATATGAGTTGTCATAATTTTATTGATAGTTGATTAATGTATTGTCACATCAATTGATTACATTTATTAATAAAAACATAACACATGAATTAGTACTCAAAAAGTTAGGATTAAAATTGATGTCCCTAACACTACTCCGATTGTTTCCCTCTTCTGATATCAACTCCTTGATAGGCCAAAATAATCTCGAGCTATTTTCTGGCTGATGCCGTGTTCTGAAAAAACTCGCAATCGAAATTCTTGGACCTACACTTTTGGCGAGCACTCTGTGAATGACGCTTATGAACTTGTCACAATTTGTACTTGAGGTAAGTAGATGCTTTTATGTTTCCGCAAAAATGTCCAAGAAGACACAAGGTTGAGAAAGAAACATATTCTAAAAGTTCGACTTCGGAAGAAGGATCAAAGTAGTAAAAAAAGGGCACAAATTTACCGTTTTACAAAATCCAAAGTTGACATAAAAAATCATACCAACTTTCACATCTTAAAATATTCCAATGCAGATATCCCATTGAGCCCCTTGTTATAGTAATGCTCAACAAAGTCCTTCACGGTGGTTTCCCGGTAAATCGGAGGATTTTCTTCCGATATCAGCTCTTTAATAGGCGCGTATAGTCTAGCGCTATTTTCCGGTTGATGATGTGTTCTAAAAAAACTTGCTACTGAAATTCTTGGACCTACACTTTTCGCCAGCACTCTGTGACTCACGCTTATGAACTTGTCATTCGAGATTAGCTGCTCGAAAAGATACATATCATAAAAATAAAAAACACAACTAAGGTGACTAAAACAATTTAATGTGCTATTAATCTTAATGCAAAATATCAAAGACTTGCCTGTAGTAAGTCGCCAAGATTTATCACAAGAGCGCCAGGAATAGGCGTGACATCGACCCAATACCGGTCTTGATGGAGAACTTGGAGGCCACCAAGTTGATCTTGCAAGAGCACAGTGAAGAAGCTACTATCGGTGTGGTTGCTCGAGCCTATCGCGAGTCTGGTTCGGGGCATGGCGGGTAGTAATGGCCGAACGAAACAAGTCCCTCGGCACAGCCCATGTCTTCGAGGTGGTTGGGGTTTAGCCCGAGTGCTTCTGAGATCAATTTGAACAGAGTAGACCCTAGAGCAAGTACTTTGTCTGAGTATTCCAGTATTATCTCCCTGAAAATTAATGTGTGCATAAGCTGTATAAGAGTTTCCTATATAATAGCATTATTTGAACAATTCCGGCAAATTTTTGGTTTTTCCCATGTTGATTTTCCCTGTCTTTTTTTTTTTCTTTTCATTTTTTTCAAACAATACAAAAACTAGCAACAAATGTAAACACATCTCACAGACATCATTGAGGGTGTGTTTGAAACCCGGATTTTATGGAGGAAAGGAAAAAAAAAATTATAAGGATTTTACCTTTTCTATGTTTGAAACCTAAAAGACCGTACATAGATTAAAAAAAAGATAGAGGGAAAAAAAAGCGGGAAAGATTATGAGTGGATTTTATTTTTCTTTAAAAATTTACGAGGAAAGTTAAAATATAATAAAGAAAATTCTTTTCCCTCCTAACTTTCTTTAGTTCCAAACACATGAGAAATTTTCTATTTTCTTCCCCCTCCTTTTTTTTCTTTGCACAATTTCCTTGAAATTTTTTAACATCACAAAAGTCATATTCCAAACGGAACCTAAACAATTTAATACTATTAACAAAACCTTTCTGCAAGATAGCTATTTGACCCCGATCACAACCTTCTTCCCCTAAAACTTTGTTTCCTAATTATACAAAAAATACATTTATTTGACTTCAAATGAGCAAACTAGACACATCTACAAACTCCAAAAAAAAACGGAAAAACTGCAATCACATACCTGCAAACCGGCGGTAAATCATCGGGATCAGGACCGCAGGGAGCGGTAACAAAAATCAAAGTGTCCCTCCAATTAGTCACAATCCCGCAATAAAGATCGAAATTCGTGTTTTAATAAACTTTTCGCGACGAATCTCGCGAGTACCAACTTTTTTTCTCCTCGGAATCGAGCTCATGAAAGCCACGCACCCCGTCAATCATCCTCAACAGAACAGTCTCCTCAATCCCATGATTCACCACCTGGAAGAATCCCCACTCCCCACAAGCCCTCCTCACTTGGTCAACCACCTTGGAGCGTTGACTTTCATCTTTCTCTATGCCTCCCATGCATGTTGATCAAAGGTATGCTGATCTTGGATTGATCACAGGAACTACTGCTTATTGGCTTGTCAAGAGCATGATCCCGGCGTATAAATATTCCGGGAATCTTTGTTATGCCGGCGTCGGCGAGTCCCTTGACGCCGGATTTTGTGCCGTCTAGCGCCTTTAATTCGGTTTTTCGATCGTAAAAGTATGCGTCATGTTGTGGTGCCATGAATTTGAGCAGAGTTGCAATGGATTGGTGCTGATCAAATTTTGTTCTTTTTTTTTTATTTTATTATTATTAATTTTTTTTATTTTTGTTTCTTTAATTGTACAAAATTACACTTGTGAATTGGATGTAAAAGCCGTCTAAAATGCAATTGTTGCACACGACAGCTAGCTATAGCTAGTGCTACTGAAAAGTCAGTGTGAGGTTGGCGTAGTTTGTTTGAAAATAAGAAAACGACAAAAACATTTAATTTTGTGTTTGATTGTTGAAACTAAACTGTATTTTTTTCATCATGTTTTTTATCTTTTCTGAAAAAGTTTTTTATCTTTTCTGAAAAAGTCAACAAAATTTACTATGCAAACTTAAAAATCTCAACTCAACTCAAACTGAACTTGTGCACCAAACGGGTCCAATTTTTTAGATTGAATTGTTTGATTTTAAAAAATTAGCTAATATTTTTGTTAACGTTTTAAATGGATGAATCAAACAGCCACTTCAACTAAAACGACAAAGATTTTTTGAAAAAATGGCAATGAAAGGTTGGCATGCAGAAAACGAACGTCAGCTTGGAAAACGATAAGCAACGGCTCGAACAAACGACAACGTTTTAATAGACATATCTGAACAACATATGCAAGCACTATGAAAAACGACTGAAAAATTGAGGGACAAGAAGTATAGAAAACGACAACGAAACTATGGAATTCTGACAGACCAGACAGCGTGAAGAAAACCACACCATCAGGTGAAAGAAATAACGGCATGCTTAAAAAAATTAATTAAATAAAATGAATAAATAAATAAATAAATAAATACTGCATCACATAAAACGACAAAGGCTAACAAATACGACTATGGAACGAAAGTAAGCCAAAAAGCAAGATGACATAAGAAAACGACAACCATATTTGAGACAGACAAACGACAGTATCCCAAAAATATATGCTGCAATATTAAGAATGCGACGAAACTTTAGAAAGGACCAGAAATTTTAAAAACGGCAGCACTATCAAAATATAGCATTGTTGAACTCAACTTTATCGCCCGTTAGCAACTTATCCCCATATTTTTAATTTTGACAATTTATCATTAAAGTTTTTAAGTTGTTACAATATATCATATTTGTTAACTTTATATTAAATTGAATATTTTTATTTGAAAGATTTTTGTATTAGATTTTGAAATATTTTATCAAAAATGGGGTTTTTCATATTTTTATAAGACGTACATGAACTTTTCATGATCAATTTAACAAGTGTCAACAAAAAGTTGGAATGTAAAATTCTTTTAGGATGATAGTTGCTCATCTATTTTGATGCTAGAGCTTACATATATATATATATATATATATATGTATATATTCGTTAGTTTGAAGAGAGTAAGATGCTTAGAAACAGAGTAGGAGATATTCTTGGAAAAAAAGTTACATGGTAGAAAATTCAGGAATTATTTTTGAAGAATAGAAGTCGCAACTAAATCTAGTTTGATGTTTAATGAATGTGTGAGCAATATTGAGTTTTGGATTTAAGCTCCTGAGGACGTAAATTTGTTTTATTTCTTGAAAATAAAAATCAACAAAAATTCATAGGGAACACGGAAAGGGGCAGGAGATCTTGATTTAGATTTCACAGCTTGTCATGTGCAAATTAGTCACGAAACCAGGAATTTCGGTGAGGGAGACTAATAACTATGACAAATATTTAATCAAAATAAAAAATAGTTAATTTTAAATAAGAGAGAAAAACAAATAGAATCACTTAATAAACATCACAAGCTATTAGAGGAAAAATATCCTGTCATGTTTTTAGAGATATTACTGTTGGACTTTGGTTTTAAAATATTATTATTTTTTCTTTCAAATTTTTAGAGAAAAAAACGTGGTTTGTAAGTTTTTAGTGAGGCTTTCATTTAAATCTTTTTGAAGGGTGACTAATCTGTAAATTCAAAATAATATACATCTAAAAGTGTAAATAAGAAAAAGTTGAGGGGACTTAAGCCCCTTGGGCCCTAATAGCTGCGTCCCTGTATGTGCAATGTGCACATAAGTGTAATGGTCCCAATCTACAACTTATATATATATATATATATATAAATTGGTACCAATCTACATTTGAAACGAAGAGAGTGATGTGAATAATGATCTCTTTTATTGAATGCAAGTAGACATTCAATCATTTTTTTTTTAATAATGATCATTTTTCGCCCAACCATTTACAACGACAAGACTATTGAAACGAAACGTACCATAGAATTCGAAATAAGTTTTTCTCGGTTGCATAAATGGAAATGTACCAAATTAGGACATAACTATGTAAAGAAGACTTGTCAAGAGCACTTCACTATTTTGGCAACTCAAATCTCTCCTCAGTTCCAAAATGAAAAGCATAGAACTTTTCTTTACGGAATCGTTAATAGCCTTTCCCAAAACAATTGTATCACTTATGTCTTACAAATCGCATTTAAAAAAAAAAAAAAAGATTATTTAACTTAAATATTATTTAACTTAAAAAGATAAAAGGAGTTTCAAGTCATACCCAAGAGCTTAATTAACCATACCTAATAGGCCCTAAGCATTTGGTTCACAGGTTTAAAACAAAAGGTTTGGATTTAAATGTTTTTAATATACTACAATTTTTTCTCTCACAAAATTTTCTTTTTCTTTTTGATTCAAACCTATAAATCAAACGCCACCCAAAATTAATCCACAAGGTTATGGATCGAAAGCCATATCAATCATTCCTCAAATTGAAGTCTTAGAGGGCGTTTGGTTGGTTTGCTCCAACCAAACAATTCCAGTTATTTTTTTTATTTTTTTATTTTTTATTTTTTTAAAGTGAACTCAATTTTCCTATTTACATCTCCAATTCTAATTTAAAAACTCAAACGTTAAAAGTCCATAAGTTTAATATTTTAAGTCAAAATGAAATGATTTTGTTTTTAAAAATTGCATAGAATTTCGAAATTAACAAAACAAAATCCATATTTACATATTGTAACGCCACAAATGCTATCTAACTTTAACGTTAGAAAATTAACATTAGAATTAATATAGATAATGTGATAAGATAGCAATTTCTTAGTTCTAATGTTATGTTGAGTTATTTTTCACAGGTGACGCGACGAGGACTCGATGTGCTAGAACAAGTTCATGCCAAATTGATGAATTTTTTTTATGATGACTTGATAATTTTGTGTGATGGTTTATATATATATATATATATATATGGTATGTAGTATTTGTGATGATGTTAATGTTTAAAAAAAAAAAGAGGCATATTTTATATGATGTTAATTTCCAACTCAATTATGAATCTTTGAATGTCGAAAATTATATTGTAATTTAAATAAACTTATAGAGCTTTTCATAAGCTTTCCAACGCCTACTCATTTGTGCAAATCCGATATCAGAGGAAGAAGTTATGACTAGTATACTATCCGGATATGTACTAGTAACCAACCAGTTTACCATGTGCAATTTTAGGTGCGAAAATTCTAGAGGTGAACCTAGTTGTTTCCTTTTCCTCCCACACGTTTTCACACCCTAATGACAGCCATTCCATAGCAATTAAGAGACACTTAAACCAAAGAATTCAACCTCAATTAATTTCAAAATTTATTTGGGATTAAATTACTCATAAATTGCTTTTATAATTTTCAAAATTTCTCTTTTTACATGCTCTCTCTCTCTCTCTCATTTCCCTTGCCTCCATTTTCCTTCTTTCCCATTCTCTTTGTCTGCTCTCTCAGCCCTCTCCCACGCACAAACACAGAAAAAAAAAAAAAAAAAAAAAAAAAAAAAAACAAGAAGAGAATCCGCCAAACCTCCAAATTCTTCCAAGACCGAAAATCAAAGAATTTCAAGGTATGTTTGATAAGTTTTGAAACTGTTTTTGGGAATCCAAACGGTCTCCGTTTTTAACAAATTTGATATTGTTGGAAAGCCCTAGATGTCTATTTTCATTTGAAATCAGTTTCATATCTTTTGGAGTTATTTGTGAAATTTTATGATGTTTCAAATAGGCAGAGGTCGGACTGCCAAGTTCGGTGAAATTTTAATGATCAGATTTCAAAACTGATTTTGGGAATCTAAACGGTCTCCGTTTTTAACAAATTTGATATTGTTGGAAAGCCCTAGATGTCTATTTTCGTTTGAAATCAGTTTCATATCTTTTGGAATTATTTGTGAATTTTTATGATTTTTCAAATAGGCAGAGATCGGACTGCCAAGTTCGGTAAAATTTTAATGATCAGATTTCAAAACTGTTTATGAGAATGCAAACGGTCTCCGTTTTTAACAAATTTGATATTTTTAGAAAGCTATAGATGTCTATTTTCATTTGGAATCAGTTTTATATCATTTGGAGATATCTGTAAATTTTTGTGATTTTTCAAACCGGTAAAGGTCCGGCTGCCAGTTTCAGAAAAAGTTTAGAAATCAATTTCAAAACTATTTTTGAGGGTCCAAACGGTCTTCATTTTTTATAAATTGGATACCATTAGAAAGATCTGGATGTCTACTTTCATTTAAAACTAGTTTCAGATCATTTTGAGCTTTGTATGAATTTTTATGAATTTTTGAAGGGACATAGGTCTGATTGGCAGATTCTATCAAAATTTGAAATTTCATGAAATTGTTCAATTTTTATGTTTTGATGTAATTAAATGATGAAATAGGCCTTGTAGGTGCTGCTATGATATGATGGATGTGTTTGATGAATTATTATGAGCTTTTGTTGATTTTATTATATTTATTATTCATGGCATGAACGGTTCTAAAGACGAGCACCTGAGACCTCAATCGCGCGTCACCATCGGAAAATTCAAAAAGGTTGAGTAAGGCGTTTAAGTAAGTACACTCTCACCTGCAACATGAATTAAAGATTTGAGAAGTATATATTTTGATGTTAATGATGATGTTATGATGTTCTTAAATAATACTTCTCATATGATGACGTTTTGATGAAACATTTTGATGAAAAGTATATATATGGTATGTATATGTATTTTTATGTTTTAAAATGGCGTTGTACACCCTTGATGATGATGTTGTCCGGTGAGCGGACTTTTGTCACCGTTGGTTTGGGATTTGCTACCCCAACCCTTCCGTGACTAGCGCACTATGATGGTACAACGCCGGGCCCAATATATGACGGTTTTAAAAGTAAAAGTTTTTAAACGATGTTTATATTTATGATGATAAAAGAAAAATGTTATTTTTGTGAGATTTAAGTGTCTTACTAAGCCCTTGCTTATATAAGTTAATTCATGTTGCAGATAAAGGAAAGGGTAAGATGTAGTGCTGGAGGAGCTTGGAGCGGATGGCGGGACGATATATGATAGGAAAACGGGAGGAACGATCATGAGATGGACATTTTTAAATTCAATAAAGTTTTAAGACTATAGTTTATTATTATTTAATTGGATGTTTCATATGGACTTAAACATTATTTCAATAATTGGGTTTTAGAAAAAATTATATATATTTATATATATTAATTATGAAGTTTAAAAAAAAAAAAAAAAAATTCTAGAGTTTTTCTAAAATTATCTAAGTAAAGTTTTTCATTATGTAAATATTTTTATTTCAAGCTTAATATTTTCCGCAATTTATAAGAAATAAATGATTAAACGAAGTCAACTGTAACGGTCCGTGAGGGGTCGTTACAGATATGGTATCAGAGCGGTTTCCTATTTTCTATCATGCATCGCCACGTATCCACTTCAAACTTCTTCAAGTAAGTAATTAACTAGTTTCCTTAAATAGAAATGTAAGAGTTGTGAGGTGATGTTCTATTTATGGAAAGTTTGAATCCTGACTCGATAAAAAAAAAAAAAAAAAAAAAAAAAAAAAAAAAAAAGTCTCTTATTGACAATTTTGCTACTAACAGGCGACTAACATAAGATGGTACGCGGACGAGGACGTGCAGCTCGAGGACGTGCAGTTCGAGGACGTGGTAATGGCCGAGGGCATGTCGAAGATGAGGTTGCTGCGGAACCTAACTTGGCAGAAGTTATGGCACAGTTGCGTCAAGACCAACGAAGGGGTCGTGGACAAGTTGAAAATGAAGCGGTGGCAGAGCCTAATTTAGTAGAAATTGTGGCTCAACTGCAGAGGCAAGTTCAGGAACAACAGGCTCTCATTAACAACTTGCAAGCTAATGCCAACAGAGTGGAAGTCCCCATTGATCCACCGGCTGCACAGCCAGTGCAAAATAGAGGAGTTCAAGCAGCAACAAATCATGAGCCCCTGTATCTGCGATTCAAGAGAATGAAGCCTAAGGAATTCAATGGTTCAACTGACCCTTTGGTAGCTCAAGGATGGTTGAAGTCGATCGAGTTAGTGCTTAATTTCATGGATTTAACCGATAATGAGAAAGTGAAGTGTGCTTCCTATTGTTTGATGGATGATGCTAGAATCTGGTGGGAAGGAATAGAGCTGAGCAGGGACATAAGTCAGATGACATGGGAAGACTTTGTCCAAGAATTTAACGAGCAATATTTCAACATGTCTGTGACCAGGGAACACTATGACGAGTTTAATAACTTTCGTCAAGGAAATCTATCGGTGACAGAAGCTGTTAAGCGGTTCAACCAACTAGCACGCCTTTGTCCCCACATGGTGCCAAATGAACAAGAACGGTTGAGGAGAATGATCGGGATGCTGAAACCCGAGATTGCAGTGATTGTTGATAGCGGGACTGCTCCACCAACCACCACAGCTGAATGTGTCAAGTGTGCCCTTCGTGCGGAATATCATCTGAATAAGCAAAAGGAAAGTCAGTCTCATCAGAACGAAGTCCCTAAGAACAACAACAACAACCAGAACCGTGGAAACTTCGGAAATCAAGGCAGGTCTCAAGGAGGTCAGTGGAACAATAACAAGAGGAAGGGGAACTTTTCCAATCAGAGGAACCACAACAACCGTCAAGGAGGGGGCCAACCAGCTAAGCAAGCTAGGAACATTCCACCTTGTTCTAAGTGTGGAAAGCTACATTTGGGGGAGTGCCGTATGGGCACAAATCTATGTTATGGTTGCGGACGCGAGGGTCACTTGTCCAAGGATTGTCCGAACAAGACTTACCAGCCCTTCCAGCAAAGACAACAGAGAAACCCACCAGCTCAGCTCCACAGTATGCATGCCGCTCTTGATGGACCTCATATTTCCCAGGGACGACTTGAGGCTCCTCCACTTACCACCAATGCCAGAATTTTCACCATGACCAAAGAAGAAGCAGCTGCTGAGACTTCTACTGTTGTCACAGGTCAGATACTTGTCAATAATCAGTATGCTAATGTTCTTTTCGACACAGGAGCCTCACACTCCTTTGTGTCTTCTACTTTTGCTAAGAGACTAGGAATAGATAAGGATATCTTGAGTCAGGGATTCACTACGACACTACCCTCTGGGGAAGTGATGATGTCTACTCATTGGCTACGAGCAGTGCCGATGAGAATTGTTGATAGAGAGCTCTATAGTAATCTGATAGTGCTCGAGATGTTTGACTATGACCTAATTCTAGGTATGGATTTCTTGGGAAAGTATAACGCGTCTATTGAATGCCGAAGACGTAAGGTCGTGTTTGATCCGAAGGAGATGATCGGTTTGAATTCATTGGTGATGCGAAGAAGAAGGCGAAGTTGTTCCTATCAGCAATGAAGGCTCGAAAAATGCTAGCCAATGGCTGTAACGGTTTCTTAGCCAGTATCGTAGATAAGAAGAAAGAAGATAAATTGAAGCTTGAAGATGTACCTGTTGTACGAGATTTTTGTGATGTGTTTCCAGAGGACTTGCCAGGTTTGCCGCCAGATAGAGAAATCGAGTTCGAGATTGAGTTAGCACCGGGCACTGGGCCAATCTCCAAGGCACCTTATCGTATGGCACCTGCTGAATTGAAGGAATTGCATGAGCAACTTCAAGAGCTGTTGAACAAGGGTTTTATTCGCCCTAGTCATTCACCGTGGGGAGCTCCAGTTTTATTTGTGAAGAAGAAGGATGGGACAATGAGACTCTGCATCGACTATAGAGAGCTAAACAAGGTGACCATAAGGAACAAGTACCCACTGCCAAGAATTGATGATTTGTTCGACCAACTACAAGGTGCGACTGTGTTTTCGAAGATTGATCTACGATCCGGATACCACCAACTGAAGATCAAGGAAGGAGATGTCCCCAAGTCAGCCTTCAGAACTCGATACGGCCATTATGAGTTTGTGGTCATGCCATTTGGGTTGACCAATGCCCCTGCTGCTTTCATGGACCTAATGAATAGAGTGTTTAAGGAGTTTCTGGATAAGTTTGTAATAGTCTTTATCGATGATATTCTCATTTATTCAAAGACTCGAGACCAACATGAGAAGCATATAAGGATAGTTTTGCAGACATTGAAACAGCACCAGTTGTATGCCAAATTCTCTAAGTGCGAGTTTTGGTTGGATCGTGTGGCATTCCTTGGTCATGTGATTTCTAAAGATGGCGTAATGGTGGATCCCGCGAAGGTTGAGGCCGTTAGTAATTGGAAGAGACCAACCAACGCAAGTGAGATCAGAAGTTTCCTTGGTTTAGCGGGATATTACAGGAAATTTGTAGCTAATTTCTCAAAACTTGCTATGCCGCTTACGACACTTACTCGAAAAGGAAAGAAGTTCGAATGGACAGAGGACTGCGAAAAGAGCTTTCAAGAGCTGAAGAGGCGACTCACAAGTGCTCCAATCTTGACGATTCCGGATGGGGATGAAGGGTTCGTAATTTACAGTGATGCTTCTAAAATGGGACTTGGTGCAGTCTTGATGCAGAATGGGAAGGTAATTGCCTATGCTTCAAGGCAATTGAAGGACTATGAGAAGAACTATCCCACCCATGACCTAGAGTTGGCTGCCGTTGTTTTTGCATTGAAAATATGGAGGCATTATTTGTATGGAGTCCGATGCCAAATATTCACCGACCACCAAAGTTTGAAGTACTTCTTCACGCAGAAAGATTTGAATATGAGGCAAAGGAGGTGGCTTGAGCTAGTAAAGGATTACGACTGTGAAATCCTATACCACCCGGGGAAGGCAAATAGGGTAGCTGATGCATTGAGTCGGAAGACCCCAGCCACGTTAATGTCCTTGAATGCGATGTCCAAGCCCCTTCAAAAGGAGATTTTTGATTTTGGGTTGGAATTAATAATTGGACAACTTTCTGCAATGACCTTGTCTCCAACTATTTTAGATGACATTCGGAGCAAACAAGACCTTGATCCAAGCCTTGTGAGAATTAAAAAGGAAATGCTCAAAGGGAAGTGTGAAGGATTTAGTGTGTCTGATGATGGAGTGCTAAAGCTTAAGGAACGGTTATGTGTTCCTAAAGACGAGGAGCTAAGGAAAAAGATTCTTGAAGAGGCGCACAATACCCCGTATACGCTTCATCCTGGTGCAACCAAAATGTACATGGATCTTAAGAATAGTTTCTGGTGGTTCGGAATGAAGAAGGATGTAGCACACTATGTGAAGCATTGTTTGACGTGCCAACAAGTTAAGGCTGAGCACCAAAGGCCAGGAGGGGTACTCCAGTCAATTCAGATACTGGAATGGAAATGGGAAGACATTGCGATGGACTTTATTACTGGATTGCCAAGGACTAAGAATGGATATGATGCTATATGGGTGGTCATTGACAGATTGACCAAGTCAGCACATTTTCTTCCTATACGATTGACGTTCTCGATGGAACAGTTGGCAGAATTATATGTGAAGGAGGTCGTGAGGCTTCATGGTGTTCCCAGATCTATTATTTCGGATCGAGATAGTAGGTTCACCTCTCATTTCTGGAAGAGCGTTCAAGCGGCTATGGGTACGAAGTTAAAATTTAGCACAGCTTTTCATCCGCAAACAGACGGTCAGACGGAGAGGACTAATCAAACACTTGAGGATATGCTTCGAGCTTGTGTCTTGGACTTCAAAGGGAGTTGGTGTAAGTTTTTACCGTTGGCTGAGTTCGCTTATAACAATAGTTATCAAGCGACGATTGGGATGGCTCCCTATGAGGCACTTTACGGAAGACGTTGTAGGTCCCCAATTTATTGGCATGAGGCTGGGGAGAAGAAGCTAGCGGAGTCGGAACTTAAGGAGAAAACTGACTTCTTCAATAAGACGACCGAGGCATTGAAGGTGATTCAGCAGCGGATTGCCACAGCTCAAAGTAGGCAGAAAAGCTATGCAGATGTGCGTCGAAGGCCTTTAGAGTTTGAGGTTGGAGACTTGGTGTTTATCAAGGTCGCCCCGATGAAGGGTGTGATGCGATTTGGGAAGAAAGGCAAGCTTAGTCCCAGGTTTGTGGGACCATATATGGTGATTGAGCGTATCGGCAATGTGGCTTACAAGTTAGATTTACCGCAGGAGATGACATCCATCCACAATGTATTTCATGTCTCGATGTTGAAGAAGTATGTACCGGATCCATCTCACGTCATCCAACCGCAATCGATTCAGATTCAAGAGGATATGAGTTACGAAGAGAAACCGGTTGAGATTCTTGATCGAAAGACGAAGACCTTGAGAAACAAAGAGATTCCCTTAGTAAAAGTTCTTTGGCGTAATCACAAGATGGAGGAAGCTACATGGGAGCGAGAAGACGTTATGAGAACGAATTATCCGGAATTATTCTAAGTTTCGAGGACGAAACTTTTATAAGGTAAGAGGGATTGTAACGCCACAAATGCTATCTAACTTTAACGTTAGAAAATTAACATTAGAATTAATATAGATAATGTGATAAGATAGCAATTTCTTAGTTCTAATGTTATGTTGAGTTATTTTTCACAGGTGACGCGACGAGGACTCGATGTGCTAGAACAAGTTCATGCCAAATTGATGAATTTTTTTTATGATGACTTGATAATTTTGTGTGATGGTTTATATATATATATATATATATATATATGGTATGTAGTATTTGTGATGATGTTAATGTTTAAAAAAAAAAAAGAGGCATATTTTATATGATGTTAATTTCCAACTCAATTATGAATCTTTGAATGTCGAAAATTATATTGTAATTTAAATAAACTTATAGAGCTTTTCATAAGCTTTCCAACGCCTACTCATTTGTGCAAATCCGATATCAGAGGAAGAAGTTATGACTAGTATACTATCCGGATATGTACTAGTAACCAACCAGTTTACCATGTGCAATTTTAGGTGCGAAAATTCTAGAGGTGAACCTAGTTGTTTCCTTTTCCTCCCACACGTTTTCACACCCTAATGACAGCCATTCCATAGCAATTAAGAGACACTTAAACCAAAGAATTCAACCTCAATTAATTTCAAAATTTATTTGGGATTAAATTACTCATAAATTGCTTTTATAATTTTCAAAATTTCTCTTTTTACATGCTCTCTCTCTCTCTCTCATTTCCCTTGCCTCCATTTTCCTTCTTTCCCATTCTCTTTGTCTGCTCTCTCAGCCCTCTCCCACGCACAAACACAGAAAAAAAAAAAAAAAAAAAAAAAAAAAAAAAAAAAACAAGAAGAGAATCCGCCAAACCTCCAAATTCTTCCAAGACCGAAAATCAAAGAATTTCAAGGTATGTTTGATAAGTTTTGAAACTGTTTTTGGGAATCCAAACGGTCTCCGTTTTTAACAAATTTGATATTGTTGGAAAGCCCTAGATGTCTATTTTCATTTGAAATCAGTTTCATATCTTTTGGAGTTATTTGTGAAATTTTATGATGTTTCAAATAGGCAGAGGTCGGACTGCCAAGTTCGGTGAAATTTTAATGATCAGATTTCAAAACTGATTTTGGGAATCTAAACGGTCTCCGTTTTTAACAAATTTGATATTGTTGGAAAGCCCTAGATGTCTATTTTCGTTTGAAATCAGTTTCATATCTTTTGGAATTATTTGTGAATTTTTATGATTTTTCAAATAGGCAGAGATCGGACTGCCAAGTTCGGTAAAATTTTAATGATCAGATTTCAAAACTGTTTATGAGAATGCAAACGGTCTCCGTTTTTAACAAATTTGATATTTTAGAAAGCTATAGATGTCTATTTTCATTTGGAATCAGTTTTATATCATTTGGAGATATCTGTAAATTTTTGTGATTTTTCAAACCGGTAAAGGTCCGGCTGCCAGTTTCAGAAAAAGTTTAGAAATCAATTTCAAAACTATTTTTGAGGGTCCAAACGGTCTTCATTTTTTATAAATTGGATACCATTAGAAAGATCTGGATGTCTACTTTCATTTAAAACTAGTTTCAGATCATTTTGAGCTTTGTATGAATTTTTATGAATTTTTGAAGGGACATAGGTCTGATTGGCAGATTCTATCAAAATTTGAAATTTCATGAAATTGTTCAATTTTTATGTTTTGATGTAATTAAATGATGAAATAGGCCTTGTAGGTGCTGCTATGATATGATGGATGTGTTTGATGAATTATTATGAGCTTTTGTTGATTTTATTATATTTATTATTCATGGCATGAACGGTTCTAAAGACGAGCACCTGAGACCTCAATCGCGCGTCACCATCGGAAATTCAAAAAGGTTGAGTAAGGCGTTTAAGTAAGTACACTCTCACCTGCAACATGAATTAAAGATTTGAGAAGTATATATTTTGATGTTGATGATGATGTTATGATGTTCTTAAATAATACTTCTCCTATGATGACGTTTTGATGAAACATTTTGATGAAAAGTATATATATGGTATGTATATGTATTTTTATGTTTTAAAATGGCGTTGTACACCCTTGATGATGATGTTGTCCGGTGAGCGGACTTTTGTCACCGTTGGTTTGGGAATTGCTACTCCAACCCTTCCGTGACTAGCGCACTATGATGGTACAACGCCGGGCCCAATATATGACGGTTTTAAAGTAAAAAGTTTTTAAACGATGTTTATATTTATGATGATAAAAGAAAAATGTTATTTTTGTGAGATTTAAGTGTCTTACTAAGCCCTTGCTTATATAAGTTAATTCATGTTGCAGATAAAGGAAAGGGTAAGATGTAGTGCTGGAGGAGCTTGGAGCGGATGGCGGGACGATATATGATAGGAAAACGGGAGGAACGATCATGAGATGGACATTTTTAAATTCAATAAAGTTTTAAGACTATAGTTTATTATTATTTAATTGGATGTTTCATATGGACTTAAACATTATTTCAATAATTGGGTTTTAGAAAAAATTATATATATTTATATATATTAATTATGAAGTTAAAAAAAAAAAAAAAAAAATTCTAGAGTTTTTCTAAAATTATATAAGTAAAGTTTTCTATTATGTAAATATTTTTATTTCAAGCTTAATATTTCCGCAATTTATAAGAAATAAATGATTAAACGAAGTCAACTGTAACGGTCCGTGAGGGGTCGTTACACATATATATATTATTTTATTTTATTTTTCAAACACATTTCAAGTTTTTACAATTTTTAACACCAGACAGTTCATTTTTAACCAAACACACTAGTTCAAAACTCAATTGAACATCAATAAAATAACTCCAAATTTTCAACTCAAACGGACCATCCAAACGGCCTCTTGACCTCTCAGTTATACTTACATTGTGATTTAGAGCTTGAAATGATCCAAGGCAGAAGTCCCATCAAGGCCTTTTGCAATGTAGTAGGCAGTGTAGTCCCTCACAGTTGTCTCTCTGTACTTTGGAGGATTGCATTCTGACAACAACTCCTTGATGGGTCCGTAGAGCTTTGTTGATGGCAGCATATGAGTGAAGAAGAAACTGGCTACAGATATTCTCGGACCTACACTGTTCGCCAGTACTCTATGCTCTACGCTTTTGAATCTGTCGTTTGATATAAGCTGGAGGGAAAAAAAAATAAGGGAAAAAGGTAAAGCAAAAATGTATAGATAACTCAAGCATACATTCACAATTAATGCAATGCATTTTTAAGTTCTTATATGTCTGCATAATTTAGATAGAGAAATTTTCATAGGATATGAAAAATACTCTTATTGATATTTGATAGAACATGATTTTTAATTGTCAAAATTTTATCAAGTTTTATTAAATTATTATATATGTGTATATAATTTTTTTTTTAAAACAAAACTTATGATAGGAACTGTACTTTTACCCTACTGATAACTACTGTTATTTTAACTGTTAGATTAAAATTTTAAAGGTCAGATCTCTGAGTGTTCACATTAAAAAATTTAAGCCTCAACATACGGAAATACTTACAGTCTAAGACCGGACCATTGAAAAGCTGATTCATGCATTCAAACAACAACAAGTACATTTCCTATCATTGAATTTTTTTTTTTTTTTTTTTTTTTTTTTTTTGAGTAATATTATTATGATATGATATCTTAGTGATATTCTTATCCTACCATAAATTTTTCGAGTATAAATACCCACAATCTCCTTATTTCACATTTGAAAGGTGACTTTGGTCGAGAACAGAATGAAAAAAAAAAAAAAAAAAAAAGACATGAGACATGCCTGCATAAGATCTCCAAGGTTAACGACTAATGCACCCGGATGAGAGGGAACGTCAATCCAGTTGTTGTCACATAGAATCTGGAGACCACCAATGTGGTCTTGAAGTAGCACAGTGAGGAAGTCATTGTCGGCATGTTCGGTTGTCCCTAAAGTCAGTTCTGGTTGTGGACATGCAGGGTAGTAATGGCCTAAAACCGCTAAACCCTCGGCGCAAGACATGTCGTTTAAGTGGTTTGGATGTAGCCCCAGAGCCTCTGATAGCAACTCGAACACTAAGTTCCCCACTTTAATTACTTGCTTCGAGTACTCCATAAGTATGTCCCTGCAGAAATTAAGTTAAAAAAAATAAAAAATAAAAATAACAACAACAGCAACTCTATAAACAACCAAAAAAAGCAGAAAACGACATTAATACAATATATATATAGCAACGATGAAATACGGTAACAAGTTGAAAATGAGAGCAACATAGCCAAGAAAATACAAAAAATTTTCTAAACTAAAATAACATTACATAAAAGACGGCATTAAGCTTCAAACCACGTAATAGATTGGAAAACGACATCAATATTAAAAAAGACAACAGTAAACAACTACACAATGAAACAACGCATAAAAACTACTGCATAGTTAAAATATTTAAAAAGAAAAAAGATCTAACATACACAACATCCAAAAAAAAAACAAAAAAAAAAAAGAGGAAATACGATAACAACTATTTCAACAACATATAATAACATTTAAAAAAAAAAGACATAATCAGAGCAAAAAACAATATATTTTTTTAAAAAGAGAAACCAATCATCTATTCAAAAGTGCAAAAAAATGGATAATTATGTTTACAAGTCTTTTTCTTTTAGAATGTTTTTCCACTAGATAGTTGGGGAAAAAAAATAGAGAGGGAGTAGTATACATGGATAGAATATGTAATATGTTAATAGCGTCCTTTTATGATGGGTTTTTTTTTTTTTTTTTTTTTTTTTTTTTTTTGCTTTTACTGTTTTTTAACAGTGATCTATAAGTATTCACATTAAAAATTTACAGTGCACTACACAAAAATACTGTAATTGGATCTATTATATTCTAATCCAACGGTTAAAATATTAGTACCTATCGACGGTGCACTAAAAATTCCCAAATAGAATAGAACTTTTTAACCTTTAGAGGCAGTCATTTGAGGAACTTTTTTTGCTTAATCAAGCCCATCTGTCTAAAAACTTAAATTAAAAAAAAAAAAAAAAATCATTTGTCTAAAAGTCAAAATTCCTAAATAGAATAGAACCTTTTAACCTTTAGAAGCATTCATTTGAGGAACTTTTTTAGCTTAATCAAACCCATTTGTCTAAAAGTCGGAGCAATATACATATAGTTTCAACAAAAAAACAGAGAGCTATATATATATATATATATTTATATGTATATACCTGCAAACTGGTGGCAAGTCTTCAGGGTTCGGACGATGGGGAGCCATACGACACACAAAAGAATCCCTCCAATTCGTCGTAGGAGCACTATACAGATCAAAGTTGCTGTTATAAATCACTGGCTTCATCGATTCTCTGGAATAATACTTCTTCTTCACCTCAGTGTCTTGCTCGTGAAAACGACAAACCCCATCTTTCATCTCCTCAAGAACACTCTCCGAGATTCCATGATTGACTATTTGGAAGAATCCCCACGTCTCCGATGCTTCTCGAACTCTCTCAACGATCTCCCTGCGCTGAGCTGAATCTTTAGCCATTACTCCTCCGAGGTCTATGACCGGAATACTCAACCGGGCATCTCCTGAAACTGAGCTCTCCTTATGACCTACAGATTTTCGATAGAAGATACGAGGAATGGCGGTAATCCCGGCATCGACGAGCCCTTTAACACCGGCTTTTGTTTCGTCGAATGCTCTCAGCTCGCCGAGTCTATCGTATTCAGGCTTGAATGTGGCTGGATCAGCTTCAGGGCCTGTGCGTGTAGCCACCATTTTCCTTTTTTCTGCTTTCTTAATTTTCTGGAAAGTTTAGAAATAGAGTTCTAATTTAGAAGAGTAAATGCTAGAATTTTAGTTATCACAGAAAAAGAGAGAGAGCAAAAAGAATCTTTTCTTATTATTTATTCTTTTTTAGGAAGTTTCTACATTTGGAAATGGGTGGACCGTCTAAGGCCATGAGGATCATATGTTGTGGCATATCATTTTCCACTTCAGTAATGGAATAGACAAATGTATTGACAATTCACACTTGTGGCCTGTGGGGTTGATAGGATAATAAAGCCAAGACAATATATACTTTTATATATATATATATATATTGCTTGATTTAAATTATTTTTGCTTGAAATGGAATGGCATGAAACTCAGTAAAATGTAATCATACTCACTATGTCTGTTTTTCATTCATGCATATCATCAAGCACTTGATACTCAACTATGAAATCAAAAAATTTTAATTGTCAATCTTAAGTCCTTACTACAACTCATTATCAGAGTCCATTAGAAGTTAGAACCCATTTAAACCACAAAAAACAAATCCACCATAGAAGAACATCACAAATTTAAACTTTTGAAATTTTAGAAGATAAACAAGAGGGATTTCACACTTAGGATACATGGAAGAAAAAATCTTAGAAGAAAAAGAAATTCTAGAACCTAAACCCTTGCAAATATGGGGCTTCACTATTATTGGTCAATTAAAGTTCCAAAAAAGCTTTTACATCAATCATTAATGGAAAAAACAGGAGGTTTAACATTAAGAAAAGAGAGAATTTGGATTCTTAAGGAAAATTAAACAAAACACTACCTTATACTTAATTCTTCTAAGCAAATCTTGATCTTCCATAAAATCTCTTCTCAATTTCGTACTACCCAATACCTATATCGAGAAAGACATCTGATTTTAGACATTCATGGAGGGTGGGGGAAAGAGAGAGAAACGTGAATGAGAGTAAGAGAGAGAGAGAGTGATTTTTCATGAGATTTTAGGTGGGTTCCTACCACCGTGCACTATATTTTGATATTTTATTGAATTTTTAAATGGAAATACGTCAAAATCTATGGATGAATCTGCAGGGACCTTCTTATAAAACTTTTCAAATATTAGGGCCAAAACAAAATTTTTTAAAACTATAAGGACTAAAATAAAAATTCTGAAAATTATTTTTTTTCTTTTCCTTTTTTTTTTTTTCATCTAATTTCATACACAATCAAATTATTTGACATCAACGTTACTATTATTAGTTATTAATAACTTTTTCCCTTTTTTAACTAATTTTTTCTTATTCTAACGAGTCAGAAATTTATTGAAATCACTTATGCCACAAAAATTTAACATAGCATACTATAAACATTAATAACATAACATATAACGTATTGATCAAAATTAAATTATGAATAATCTGTGACGACCCGCCTTGCACAGGCCATCACTGTACTTAACTTGCTTGAACTTAAACTTGTTTTATCCCATTTTTAATCCTGAAAATAGTGGGGATTTTTTTTTTTTTTTTTTTAAATAGCGGAAGCATTATACTTAGAAAATATTTACATACACTCATACTTAAATAAAATAACTGTCTGTTTTCTCAAAATAGATTTCTTAATTAAATCCATCGGAGTTGCGAACCCCAACCCATTCATCATTTCACAGCCACCGGCTTCACCCTCCACCATGCAGTTATTTCAGAACAGGCTGTTTACCTACAGCATAAACTTCAGACAATGAGCGAAAGCTCAGCAAGTACAACTCCTATAACCGCGAATCAATTAGAAGAAACATACATAACCTTTTTCATGGCATCTTAAACGTGAAATCATAAACATGGGCATCATATCATCGATTTCTTCATCTTAAACATGACGTTCTATCGTGAAATGCATGAACCGTTTATGTCCAGTTATGCTTGCTTTCTTGTATCACACTTTATCTTGTTAATTTTTACTTGTGGGCCCGTTAACTTGATGTGCTCGTACCCGGCGCGCAGCTT
>VYVB01000655.1:0-91345 GCA_009761775.1 Ficus carica | reverse complement strand
AGAGTCCATCCCAATGAAACCAAGTAATTAAGAATAATTGTAATTAAGTTTTTTGAAGAGCAGAGGCTTGAAAATGAATTGAGTGGATTGATCTTTCCGATTCCTTATTATCAACAATACTGTGTAATTCGTACTTACAATTTGGTTCCTTCTGTTTTCGTGTTTAAGGTTTGCATATATTCTGATGGATGTTGGTTCACATATAGCATGATTAGGATTTCTATAACACATATTTGTCTTTTTTTAAGTCAACCTTTGAATTTAGATACAGGTAAATTTTTTTTTTAAATTAATTTTCTAAATATGATGCTATTCATGGTGGATTAGAGTAGCGGCTACTTGAAAAATTGATATATTCCCTTTCAGGTGGATACTTTTGGTGACCTTACACTAGATCAAGTAAATAAGTTAGATTTGTGTGATTTTCTCCTTCATACGTTTCCCTATTGTGAAAATATTTTGAATCATTATGTAGGATATGGAGGAAATATTTGCAGTTGGAAAAGTATTATAGGACTCCTTGTCGTTCTTGTTATCCGATCTTGAAGTTCAATTAATATTAATTTATGGATCTAAATTTGCTTGTTCATCGCCTATTGTCTTGTACAGATTTTTATATATGCCCATTAATATAATATAGTGGATTTATCTTTAGAATTGGTTAATGTCAATGATCAAGACTCTATAACAGGATTAAAAAAATGATAAGATTCTTGATACATACAAATGAGAGTGATGTATAAATGTTGTTGATAGAATTGTCGTCATTTAATAAATACAAAAGCCTAGCTCTGTCAAATAGATGAATCACCAGTTCTTATTAGCATTTTAAAACCCCATCATTCCCACTCAATTTCTAATTTATTCTATATTGATTTCATTTCAAGTTAAAAGCTCCACAAACCAGCTTCTGCTCTTATCATCAGGAGGGCTCTTTTCGCCCTTTTGTCTCACATCTATATCTATCTATAAGTGCTTTTTTTAAAGATAAATTGAAAATTTGATCCCTAATTCTTTGACGAAGTTAAGAATTAATCCTCAACCTTTTCTTTTTTGCTAACAATTTTTTTAATAAACTAATGAAGGTTTAAAATTAAATAAAACAAATCATGAATATGGCATATATAAGTAGAGTTGAATAATTTGTTTCTTAATTGATATTAAATAAAATCATGTGTGATCACCGTGACATTTTTAATTAATTTTTTTTTCTTAATAAAGTCTTGATTATCAAATAAATAAATAAATAAACAAGCATTATTTATCTAAGTATTTGGTTTCCGACAAACATAAATTAACAATATGTTCTCCTACACTACTAAGTAAAATAATACAAACTTTATTTACATTAACAAAGTATTTTATCAAAGTGGTTGTTTTTATAACAAAGATACAAAAATCTTAGAATTTGTGTGAGTTTTTTTTAAGTTGTTAAATTTTAGTGTTTGCTCTATGAAAAATTATTTTGAAAAATTCACCTTTATATAATATATGATGTTTAGACATTCAGTCAGTTTAATTATGAATGCAACTTTTGCAATATCTTAAATTGCATGAATTGCTCATGCGTGCTCCGCATGAGTATATAACTAGTTAAAATAAAAAAAACAATAAGAGAAATTATTCAAAACGAGAGATTTTCAGATCTTGAGATCTAGCCTCCATGGGAGGATCTCGGGAGTGGGTTCGTGACAGGGTTGGGTCTGGGTCTTGTGTTAAAATGTTAAAAGAGTTTTGTTTGTGCTGTTTTTGTGATTGATGAATTATACAATTATAAATTGATTAGAGAGAGAAATTTGGGTTGAATGTGAAGAATGAAAGATTTGGAGAAGTTGGGTGTTGACCAAGAGTTATAAATCTTTGTTTATGCGTTGTTGTACTGCACTCTAAGCCGGATAAGAGAGAGAGGAAAAATGAAAGTGAAAGAAATAAGAAGAAAGAGAAAATATTTTATTTATATATGTATATGTTAATCGGTATGATTATAAAAGAGAGAAATAAGAAAGTTACACAATTATTATTTTATTTATCTACCTATATTATTTAATTTGAAAAACAGTGACAAAAAGTAATTCTAATTATTATTGGATGGATTTAAGTTTTCCTTATAATATTGACTAATTAAGAGGAATGCCACAAAAATGAGGTGGGGATTGATATTTGTCACAATTCAGAAGTTTTTGCTAAAATATATATATATTATATATATATATATGATGACATCATTTTTAAAATAATTTAAATTGAAATTAACAATACAAAATATTCATATTTTTCTCCTCGTTCTCTCTCCTCTCTCTTTATCTCTCTTTCCTCTTAACCTTCGTTTGGTAAGTTAATTAAAATGAAAATTTTAAATTGGAGTTAGTTGACAAACTAGTTATAATTTTAGTTGATTTTTTTTAAAAAGAAAAAATTGAGATAAAAAAGTACAATTTAGTCAGAGTTAAACTTAAATCCCAAATAAAACATTAGTCTCTCTTTGTGACCGCCGTCCGCCGCCTGCCGCTCGCAACTCTGACGATCCCCTAGGCCTCCATTGTGACCGCCGTCGCGATCTCCACTCTGATGTAGCTCTGGCGATGCAGATCTCCTGCGAGCTGAAACTACCATCTCTCAAAGAGTTTAATCCCGAGACTTCGTTTCCTGGCGGTCTTCTCGATCTCCGACGAAGAGCTGGAGTTTCACGGCTTCATTTTCTGACGCAGCACGACCTTGGACCAACTGAACTCGTGTGTGGTAAGAACCGGCCAAGATCTGGACAACGCTACTTCCATCCGGCGTGGAGGAGATCTGCTGATCTCTAGATCTCCTCTCGCTGTTTTCTCCTCGTGACAAATCTCCGGGCCAACACCTCACCGCCAGACGCCGTCGTCGCTGCTATCACTCTCCACTCCGACGTCGACCTAGTTTGATCTCTTGCGATCATCGTGTCGAACATTAGATCCACTCTCCGGTCTCAAATCGGTACGCGTGAAGAGATTTTGTTCCGATCATATATATTTTTTACTATTTCTATTTGTGTGTTCTTGTGGGGATTGGTTTGTTTTTTTTGTTTTTTTGTTTTTTTTTTTTGGAATTTATTGAATTTTTAAGGATAACAGCAACGAATTCGTGTTTTCTAATATTCTGGTGAGAAATTCAAAAAATTTGGTATGTTGTGAATTTTATTGAATTTTGGTGTATATGGTTTCTGATTTTTGCGTACTTTTTGTGATTTTTTGTAAATCTGGTTATTTGTTTAAATATTCCGATGATGGAACTCGAAAATCCAGTGCAAATTGGAAGTTTCGGTCGGTAAACACTAGTTACTCGTCGGCCGTTGACGGCAGTAGTTACTGATCTGTAATCAGTGGGTTACCCATTGGCGGTCGATAACTAATTAATTATCATTTGGTAACCAACTGGTTACCCATCAGCGACGGTAGTTACCCATTGAAAACTCACTTGAAGTTGGTAACCAACTAGTTATCATTTGACAACAAGTGCGGTTACTGATTGGAAACTCGCCGGTAGTTGGTAATTAATTAGTTACTACTCGCCGGTGACCGGCAGCCAGCGGTTATCGATCGGAAACCCATTGGCGGTTGTTACTATTTGTTAACCCAGCGGTTGCATTATAGATATTAATTAGTAATTATAATTTATAATTTAAATAAATAGATATATAAATAATTATGATGTCATCAATGAGTATTTCTTATAAGAGTTTTTTCCCTATGTAGCAAAAATCAATCCAAGACATGATTTTCTGACATTTATCAAAACCCCCTTAGAGATTAAAACTAGTGGGTCCTATTAGAAAAATTTTTCTCCCATGTTTACTTTTTCTCATCTCTTCCTTCTTATCAACAAGTTATTTAATTATTTTCCATCTAATAATCCCTCCCCCACTTTCCTTCCTTTTCTTTACTATCATACCAAACATAGCATAATAGTTTGATATTTTGTCAAGCGGCAGGTTGCAACTGTATTACCAAACTCCCTATGTTTCATTATTATTGTTATTATTATTATTTTGTCTTTGTTTTTGTTGGTTTTTGTTCTCAGAAGTTTTAAACTGTGTTATTCGACTAGTCATTTTATAATATTTATAGAAATTTGAATAGAAAATTAGATTTCAAAGATTAAACATCTATAGAAAGTTAATTCCCAATAAAATATTCATAACATCTAATAATCAAAATACTTATTGTAAGAGTAGGGATAATTTTGTCAAAGTAAAGGTATTTTTTTTTATAAAAAATTTCTTATTATTATGAGGGTTATTATAATAATTTTAGCAAAAATCTGATGTTGAGTGACTTTTTTCAAAAGTTTCGGGAAGTTAACCTATTTTTTCGAGTTAATGATCATTTAGCTAAAAGAAAGAAAGAAAAAAATAAGAGACCAAAATATCACAAACTAAATAGTTTATGGATAAATTGAATAATTTACTCATTATTTTTTGATTTTATGATAAAATCAAATGTGAAATACCTCTCTACATTACGTCCATACTAAGAAATTAGCAATCTTGGTTTATAAACTTGTGAGTGTCCTTAATCATACTTAATTTGGCCGTGTCGTGCAATGGTAGAGTAAAATTTAGATTTTGTATCATTCAATGCGTTCGACATATTAAGTAGGGCCCACAATTGTAGAGAAAATGAAAGCTCTATTGAAGAATGAAGATTTGGAGGAGTTGGGTGTTTGACCAAGAGTTAGAAATCTTGTTTATGCGTTGGTGTACTGCTCTCTAAGCCTGATAAGAGAGAGAGGAAAAATGAAAGTGGAAAGAAAATAAGAAGAAAGAGAAAATATATAATTTATATATGTATATATATTGATCGGTATGATTATGAAAAGAGAGAAAATAAGAAAGTTACACAATTATTATTTTATTTATCTACTTATATTATTTAATTTTGAAAAACAGTGACAAAAAAGTAATTCTAATTATTATTGGATGGATTTAAGTTTTTCTTATAATAGTGACTAATTAAGAGGAATGCCACAAAAATGAGGTGGGGATTGATATTTGCCACAATTAAGAAGTTTTTGCAAAAAAAAAAAAAAAATAATATATATATATAATGATGATGACATCATTTTTATAATAATTTAAATTGAAAATTAACAATACAAAATATTCATATTTTTCTCGTCGTTCTCTCTCCTCTCTCTTTATTTCTTTCTCCTCTTAACCTCCATTTGTAAGTTAATTAGAATGAAAATTTTAAGTTAGAGTTAGTTGACAAACTAGTTATAGTTTAGTTGACTTTTTAGAAAAAAGACAAAAATTGAGATGAAAAAATACAATTTAGTCAGAGTTAAACTTAGATCCCAAATAAAGCATTAGTCTCTCTTTTGTGATAGACGACCGTCGTCCGCTGCCTGCCGCTCGCTACTCTAATGATCCCCTAGGCCTCCATTGTGACCGTCGTTGCGATCTCCATTCTGATGTAGCTCTGGTGATGCAGATCTCCTGCGAGTCGGAACTACCATCTCTCAAAGAGTTTAATCCCGAGACTTCGTTTCCTGGCGGTCTTTTCGATCTCCGACAAAGAGCTGGAGTTTCACGGCTTCATTTTCTGACGCAGCACGACCTTGGACCAATTGAACTTGGTGTGGTAAGAACCGGCCAAGATCTGGACGACGCTACTTCCATCCGGCGTGGAGGAGATCCGCCAATCTCTAGATCTCCTCTCGCTGTTTTCTCCTCGTGACAAATCTCCGGGCCAACAACCTCACCGCAAGACGCCGTCGTCGCTGCTATCACTCTCCACTCCGACACCGACCTAGTCTGATCTCCTGTGGTCATCGGTGTCAAACATTAGATCCACTCCTCCGGTCTCAAATTTGGTATGCGAGAAGAGATTTCGTTCCGATTATATATATTTTTCACTATTTCTATTTGTGTGTTCTTGTGGGGATTGGTTTGTTTTTTTTTGTTTTTTGGAATTTGGTTGAATTTTTAAGGATTACAGAAACAGATTCGTGTTTTTCTAATATTCTGGTGATGAAATTCAAAAAATTTGGTATTTTGTGAATTTTATTGAATTTTGGTGTATATGGTTTATGATTTTTGCGTAATTTTTTGTTATATTTGGTAAAATCTGGTATTTGTTTAAATATTCTAATAATGGAACTCGAAAAATCCAACGAAATTGGAAGTTTTTCGGTCGGTAACCAACTAGTTATACGTCGACCGTTGACGGCAGTAGTTACTGATTTGTAATCAGTGGGTTACCCATTGGCGGTCGATAACTAATTAATTATCATTTGACAACCAACTGGTTACCCATCAGCGACGGTAGTTACCCATTGAAAACTCACTTGAAGTTGGTAACCAACTAGTTACCATTTGGCAACAAGTGCGGTTACTGATTGGAAACTCACCGGTAGTTGGTAATTAACTAGTTACTCGCTGGTGACCGGCAGCCAGCGGTTATCGATCGGAAACCTATTGGCGGTTGGTAACCACTTGGTTACTATTTGTTAACTTAGGCGGCTGCATTATAGATATTAATTAGTAATTATAATTGATATTTTAAATAAATAGATATATAAATAATTATGATGTCATCAACGATATTTCTTATAAGAGTTTTTCCCTATGTAACAAAAATCAATCCAACACATGATTTTCTGGCATTTATCAAAACCCCCTTAGAGATTAAAACTAGTGGGTCCTATTAGAAAAATTTTCTCCCATTTTACTTTTTCTCATCTCTACCTTCTTATCAAACAAGTTATTTAATTATTTTCCATCTAATAATCCCTCCCCCACTTCCTTCCTTCTTCTTTACTATCATACCAAACATAGCATAATAGTTTGATATTTTGTCAAGCTGCAGGTTGCAACTGTATTACCAAACTCCCTATGTTTCATTATTATTATTATTATTATTATTATTATTTTGTCTTTTGTCTTTTGTTGGTTTTTGTTCTCAGTAGTTTTTAAACTGTGTTATTCGACTAGTCATTTGATAATATGTTATAGAATTTGAATAGAAAAATTATATTTCAAAGATAAAACATCTATAGAAAGTTAATTTCCAATAAAATATTACATAACAATCGAATAATCAAAATACTTGTTGTAAGAGTAGGGATAATTTTGTCAAAGTAAGGGTATTTTTTAAAATAAAATTTCTTATTATTTTGAGGGTTATTATAATAATTTTAGCAAAAATCTGATGTTGAGTGACTTTTTTCAAAAGTTTATGGAAGTTAACCTTTATTTTCGAGTTAATGATCATTTTTGCTAAAAAAAATAGAAAAAAATAAGAGACTAAAATATCACAAACTAAATAGTTTATGGATAAATTGAATAATTTACTCATTATTTTTTGATTTTATGATAAAATCAAATGTGAAATACCAGCTATATTACGTCCATACCAAGAAATTAGGAAATTATTGGTTGCGCTTAGTTTATAAATTGTGAGTGTACGTAATTATACTTGAATTTGACCGTGTCGTGCAATGGTAGAGTTGATAAGGTTCATAATAGAATTTAGAATTTGTATCAATCAATGCGTCGACTTATTAACTAGGGCCCACAATTGTAGAGGCAACAATGAGGAGTGTCCGAAGACAATTTCTTGTAAATACTCGCGTGACTCCAAGTATTGAATGTTTGATCAAGTGTGAGGACTTATGGGTTGACTTGGACTGCTTCTATGTTTCTACTACATTTTAATTAAAAAATAAATGAAGAAGATGAATCTTTTAATTTGTGGACGAAAATGTTAAGGACCATAAGACAAGACGACCAAGACTATTGCAATATAAAACACGACAAACCAATAGACTCTGTAGCCTTGTTTGAGAGAAGAACAAACTAGCTTAGCAATGGCACGGATGCTTCTCCAACTCTCATTGGCTATGGTACTATTGCCATTAGCATGCAACGGTGGCATTGGTGGCGATGGCGATGGCAGCGGCGGTGATGGCACGGTAGCCCGTCCTGGCTGCCCTGATCGATGCGGTAATGTTTCAATTCCATTTCCTTTTGGCACCAAACCAGATTGTTACTTGGATGACGATTACTTGATCAATTGTACTACTACTAATTCCAATCCGGCACCGACGGCATTCCTGAGACATGGGAACATCATGGTCACTAACATCTCCCTGAAGGGCGAGGTGGAAATCCAAAAGCTGATAGCCAAAGACTGTTATGATCGAAACGGTACACAAGGTCCACTTGACTCCTTTGAACCTAGAATCACTTTGTCCACCTTCACCGTCTCTACCAGGAACAAGTTCACCGCCATCGGTTGTGACACTTATGCAATTCTAAAAGGCTTTGAAGGGGAAAAAAGGTACCGAACCGGTTGTATGTCATTGTGTGACAAAGAGGAAGATGTTAACTACGGGACCTGCAACGGCGCAGGGTGTTGCCAAATCACCTCTTTCCCTAGTGGGCTTAGGAATGTAACTTTGCGCTTGTCCAGCTATTACACCATTCGTATGTGCACGAGTTTAACCCGTGCAGCTACGCCTTCATCGTCGAAGACGGCAAATTCAATTTTTCGAAGACAAGTTTTCAAGAGATGAACAAAACGGAGACGCTTCCGATGATTCTGGACTGGTCAATCGGGAACGAAAGCTGCAGTGAAGCTCCCAAGAGACACAACTACACATGTTATGAAAACAGCATGTGTGTCAATTCTACCACCAGGTCCGGTTACCTTTGCCAGTGTTTGCCAGGTTACCAAGGGAACCCCTACCTCCCAAATGGTTGCAAAGGTGATCCACTTGACTTGTTATGCTTTTTATTTCTGCTTAGGCTTTTTTCAAAATCACCCTCTGAACTTGTCGTATAATTAGAGTTTTCCCTTAAATTTTTAATTTTGATAATTTACATTATGAATTTATAAATCTGTAGCAAACCATCACGGTAAATAATAACGTTGACTTTTTGATGGAAATTAACATGTGAATTGTACATGGATTATTACTTGACATGGAAGGTCTTAAAAAAAAAAAAAAAAAAAAAACCAATTTTGTCCCAATTTTGTGTTTAAAACAAAGTTAATTTGAAAATTTCTTACTTTGATAAAATAAAAATTAAAAAATCATACCCAATAGATTTGAAAATAGACAAAAAAAAAAAAAAAAAACTTTATTATTTATATCATTAATTAACGACCAATGCCCAAGTCAAATGTCAATTTCTGTCATAAAGCCAACACGTTATCAATGAGGTGGTTTGCTCAATATAAATTCAAAATGTAAATTGGTAAAATAAAAAGTTTGGGGAGCAATCCATAACTATGCGATAAGTTCAATTGGCAACTTTGAAAAAAAAAAATAATAATAATAAATATTAATATGAGGTTAAATTGCAAACACACTTGTTACAGATATTGACGAGTGTATAGATTTAAATCGCTGCATCAATGGAACATGTAACAATCTACCTGGAAACTATAGTTGTTCATGTAAAGTGGGGTACGAGCTAGCTAATGGATCTGTTTGCACTAATGTTGACTCTAGAGGCCAAGGGAGCTCTCACTTCAACAACAACTATACAGCGCTGATAAGTATGCATTCCATATACTCACACAAATAATGCACACTTGGACACACTTTTCCATTTATCTTTTAGTATATTAATTAGGGTATTAGTGTTGTCATCCCAAAATTTTTCGAACTTATCTTTTGAATTTCTAATTTTAACAATTTGTGTTTGATTTAACTTTTCAATATTTCGCTCTCATAAAATTGCAGAAAATGAATAAATTTAAAACAATTTTCTTAAGGATAAATTTACTTACAAAATTTCAGGAAATTCTAAGAATTTTTTTATAATAATTTAATCTTATAAAAAATAACCTCCATAATTAGTATAAATTTTAAAAACCATATCACAAAATAAACTTTCAGTTAAAACAAAATAGATTAAAGTCTTAAAAACTTATTAAAAACGAAACATATTCATCATAATCGGTATTCCCGTTTTCCCATCACACATCACACATCATCTCGCTCCCACTCCAATTTTCTCTATTGTTACATCTTACCCTTTCTTTTATCTATTACATGAATTAACTTATATAAACAAGAGCTTAATAAGACATTATATCTCACAAATATAAATAAAGGGTTGGTCTCCTACCGTATGGTATCTAGTAATGTGAACTTCAGTTACTGTGAATGTGAGCTTCAGTTACTAAGAATGTAAATTCATGCAGAAGGATATGCAAAATGAGGAAAATTCACATTCACTTTAGCTACATTTCCTTCTGTATTGATTCACATTACTAGTAACTAAAGTTAACATTCATAGTAACTGAAGTTCACATTACCGGATACCATACGGTAGCGGATATGAGACTTTGTGCATAAATAAATATATTTTTCATAATCATAAAATAAATATCAGTACAAATATAAATATTTATACGAACATTTTAGGGGCAAACACATCTCTGGAATGTTGCCCCATGGTTCAGATTTTTGTCATCTTACAATGTCAAATAAAAAGTGGTTTCGAGGAAAAAATTTGAATTATGCGCACCAAAAAAGTTATTCCCAAACTTCCTCAATATTTTAATTTTAAAATCATCATATATTGAGCTAGGCATTATACCATCAACCACGCCAACCACGGGAGGAGAATGGTAGCAAATCGCAAACCAACCATGACAAATAAGTCAGCTCACCGAACAATCCAGTCACCGGATATAAGACCGCTTGCCGATCACCATCAAGGGTATGCAACCCCTTTTAAAACATTAAAGTACACAAGCACGAGCACGCGTGCATACACACACACATATATATATATATATATCTATTTAATCAAAACGCAATCGTAAGAGAAGTATCAAAACATCATAACATCATTATTAACATCAAAAACATATATTCCTCAATTTTTAACTCATGTTACAGGTAAAAGTGTACTTACATAAACATTTTACTTAATTATTTTAAATTTTCCCGACGGCGACATAATGAATGGAGTTCTCGAGTGCTCATCTCGAGAACCGTTCATGTCAGAAATCATAAACACTATAAAGTTAAATAAAAATATTCATCAAACACATCTGTCATGTTAAAAAAAAAAATATCTAAAAGGCCAATTTTGTTATCCAATAACATCAAAATACAAACTCAATTATTACACAAAATCACAAAACTTTACAAAAAATGGCAGCCGAACCTTTGTTCTTTTGAAAGATCATAACAATTCATGCAGGATTTCAAACAACTTGAAACCAGTGCCAAAAGAATATACACATCCATAGCTTTCTATCGATATACCTAATTTACTAAAAACGGAGTTCATTTAGACCCTTAAACACAAATTTGAAATCTTATCATAAAATCTGAAAATTTCCAATATTACACTTATGACGAAAATTCTTCAAAAATTTATTTAGATTGTAAAATCATCACACAACATACATGACTCACATACATATAATATATAGCCCTAATACATGTTTCTAAGCACATTTAAATTATAAAATCTTGCATGAAATCACCACTTTAAAAAATATCATGAATTAAGAGATGAAATATCTAACCCTAGAATAATCTATTTAACAAAATTGAAAAGTCCACAAAACCTAGCATATTCCTAAAGTAATAAACCATCATCAATCAATTATACAACCTCCCTTAAATATATGTTCATGTCCACCCCCCTCATCACGGTTCAACCAACAGAAAACAACCATCAAGAAATTACTCAATCCCTCATGAGATTCCGGAATACGTAAGAAAGAAAAAGAAGAAATCATAACTCAACAAATCTTTTATACTAGCTTCACGGATTGAAAAATATCTAGGGATTAAAAGGTGAGATTTAGTGGCAGATCATTGTAGGTCTCTTGTGTTGTTCTTGAATGTGAGAGGAAGAAAGGGAGAGAGAGAAAATCGAGATAGAGAGTAGGGGTGCTTATCGACCAAGTAGAGTAGCCCTATTTTCATGGTCGAGCCGACACAGTAGGAGTAGGAAAAAGCCAAGCTGCAGCAGCCCGACGGGCCCCAAAACCCGCATAACTTCGGCCTGCTCGTGGTCGGCTCGGCTACGAATAAGAAAACTTCGAGCTTCTTCTTTTTTATTTTTTAAGCTTCTTTAAAACAAAACCCAGAGAACAATCAAAAGAGAACATAGACAAAGTCACAAAGTTAGAATTGAAAACCTAGCTATCCAACATAAAAGAAAATATTTTAGAGCATGTCAATGTCACTTCCCAACTTAATCTTGAGCGAAGGAGAGGAGAGTCATAGAGTGAGAGAAAGAGAGAAATGGAGAGATGAGTAACACACACACACACACACACACACACACACATATATATATATCTAAGTAAATTTTGTTTCCAGTAAAATAAGACTTACAGAGGGGCAATATAAGAGGATCAGTGAGGAAAAAAAGGGAGAGGCGGCTGAAAAAATGGCCTAGACTTTCTAAAGATGGCTATATAGGTGGATGGGTGGGTATTACCTATCAAGGTTTGTCAAGGTTTTATTAGATAGGAGAGAATAATGTATACCGCTTGTAATAATTACATAAAATACAAATATAATGGTGGCATAAGTGTGGCGGGTCGGGTCCTCACCTTTTAAGCCGCAAGCCGACCCACAAACATCGGGCTGGGTTTTTCTTAATCCGAGAATAAAAATGAGAAAATTATCCAAATATCCACTTTATCAATTGATCAAGATGAGAAAAATTCCTAATTCTTAACCAACATGACATAAATTTTTGTTTTATTTGTGTCATACTGACCTACTATTAAATTTTTGTGTTATGTTAATGCAATGGTCTTAAATTTATATCAGTAAGATAATTCCCTAATAAAAATAAAAAAACGAAATTCACTTTTTTTTTTTCACTCAATTCGGCTTGGATAGGTCGGGTAGTGCGGGTTTATTGGGTTGGTGAATAACCCTATAGAGAGGGAGAGAGAGAGAGTTGAAAATTATTATGTTGCCAATAATATGCATAAAAATTAAGAGGATTAATTTGGAATTAATTTTAGGTTTAATTGGTTCATAACAGGGGGGAATGAGTGTCATCAAGGAGTGAAAACTTGTGAAAGAAAAAGGAAAAGTTTGGGTCAACTTCTAGAAATTTGCATATAATAAACTGGTTGGTGACTGTCAGTATCCAGATAATATACTGGTCATAACTTCTTGCTCCGATGTTGAATTTACCCAAATGAGTAGGCGTTGAAAATCGTAAGAAAGGTTCCAAATGTTTGTATAAATAGAGAATTATTTCGTACATTTAGAGGCTTTGAAATATGTTGGAAGTTAACACCATGTAAAATAGATCTTTTGTCGAAAAAGGAAAGATTAAGGAAAACTTAGAATTTTCCTAAAATACTTAATTCCATACATTATGATCATATTATTATTTATAAAATCATCAAATCGAAACATGATATTACATAAAATTTTCATTTAATGGAATGAATTTATTCTTGCACTTCAAGTCCTCGTTACGTCACCTGTGAAAAAAAACTTAACATAACGTTATAATTAATTAAAGCCTCATTTGAGGGAACTTTTCTAGACGGAGTTTTTCTTTCTGATCTAAAACTCCCGATTATACATCTCACTTTCTCTCTTTTTCATTTTAAAAAAACTCAAACTTTAAAAGTCCATAACTTTTCGTTTCAAATCGAAATGAGATGATTCTTGTGTCAAAATACTCACAACGACGAGATGAACAAAATATGTTTTATTTTGTATTCTTTTTTCTAAACATAATTCAAGTTTTTGTACTATTTTCTATGTCAAAGTTCATTTCCAAAAGTCCAACCTTCCAAACACACATTTCTAACCCAACCTCCTAAACTCTGTCTCCAAAACTCCCCCTAAATGGGTCCTTATATAATATAATCATGCTATCCATGTTAATTCTAATGTCTAATCTATAAGAATAATATTAATTAAAATTTGGGGCATTACAATTTGTCCTCCGAGTTTAATAAATTGTTGCAATGTATCCGACTTGGCTTAACTTCCAGTTAAATTAGTCAAGTAAAGCTCATGTATGCCTCATGTGAAAACCCATTTTTGACAAATAATTTTTAAATCTATTACATACCTTAATGTAAATCTTCCAAATTCAAATATTCAATTTAGTTTAAAGTTAAAAATGTAAGATATTGCAACAATTTAAAAGGTTAAGGGATAAATCATCAAAAATAAAATTAGGGGGCAGGTTGTCAAAGGTAATAAGTTTTGGGAGCAACAATGCTATATATCCATATTAATTGAGTTCACTTATATGAAACATAATTACAACTTATAGTCATAAGAGCTTGGCAACACAGGGTGTCAATCTAATATTATTAATATGTGTAACTGATTGTTATTTGATGTTATTAATTGCATTTTCTCTTCAATTAAAAAAAATAGTTGTAGAAGAAAGCATTGGTGGTGTTTGGTTATTTTTTCAGGTGTTTTTGGAAATGTTTCCGCATGATTTTTGTGGTGCGAAAATGGTAACGTTTTCTAAATAGCGATAATAGTTTTTGGGACATAACCAAACACAATTTGAGAGACCATCTTGGCATCATTCACAAAATATTCTAACTTCTATTTCAATACAAATTTATATAAATATATATATATTCCCAAGACAAATGAAAAAAAAAAAAAAAAACCACAATTGTTTTCCTCCAGAAACTCAGAGTTATGGAAACACACATTAAGTACATTTTTGGTATAGACATAGGTAACTAGGTATTATCTCTTATATGTCTTTCTTGTAGTACCGACCAATATAAGAATATAAGGCATTAGTGGTGTTCAACACGCTAGACAATAAAAATAAAAATAAAAAATCCCTGTAATATTTGACCCACAGATAAGACACACTCTTTATTAGTTGAGCTATTCAACATCGTTGATGTCCAAAAACATAGTATCTTAGCATGACTAATTTAAATAAAATAGGACTATTAAAAACGTAATGAAAAGCTTACAAATTTTACATATAGTGATAAATTTTTAAAAAAGTATTTACGGGGTACCAAAAATTTTGAGATAATTTCAATTTTAGCCATCAATAAATCTAGATTTGTCTCACTTTGTTGTTTTAAAACTTAAAATGTAACATTATTGGCACCTGAGCTTATCAAACTTTTCATAATTTTTTCCTATGTAGCAGAAAATCTTGGAAAAAAAAAAAGAAGATAAAATGAAGCACAAATGAAGGGTAGTATTCAAAAAAATGAACGTTGGGTGGTTGATTACACAAGTAAATTAAGTCAGGTCCATAAACTAATTCAACTTCTGAAAACTATAATTTTGGATCAATTTGATAACTAAAATCCGATTCATCAATTCACCCGTCAATCAACTACCAACATTTATTTTATCAAATTAATAGTGAAACATTTGATAAGCCTTGATGTCAATACTGTGATATTTTAAGACTTATGGGGGAAAATGAGTCAAAATCTATTTTTCGGGAGATAAAATTGAAATTAATTGAAAGATCAACCTAAGTATTAATTGTTTTATATCTTTTTTTCTTTTCTTTTTCTTTTTCTTTTTTCTTTTGTCAGAATGAAGAAATGTTCTTTTGGTCATGGTCAAGTTGTTATAATCATTAATGAATATATTATTTATCATACTTTATTTTCTTATTTATGAAATACAATAAACATTATATTTGAATGTGCGTGCAGGTGTAACCACGGGCTTCATAGCTTTATTTTGTGCAACTCTAGCAATATGTTGGGGAGTTAATGAAAGAAGTTGATCAAGCGCAAGGCAAAGTTCTTCCAACAAAATGGTGGTTTGATGTTGAAGCAACAACTTTGTTCTCAAAGAGGATCATCTGAAAATACCAAGATTTTCACAGTTGAAGAATTAAGGAAAGCCACAAACAATTTCCATCAAAGTAGAATTGTCGGTGAAGGCGGTTACGGGACAGTTTATAAAGGAGAATTAGCGGATAAAACCGAGGTCGCCATTAAGAAGTCCAAAGTTGGTGCCCAATCTCAGACTTCACAGTTCATCAATGAGTTGGTTGTACTCATGCAAATCAACCACATGAATGTGGTTAAAGTCTTGGGTTGTTGCCTCGAGACCGAAGTTCCTTTACTAGTCTACGAATTCATCCCCAACGGCACGCTTTTCTCACATATTCACAGCAAAGGCCAAGCAATGTTGTCACCGCTTTCATGGGAATTGAGACTGAAGATTGCTGCAGAGACTGCAGAAGCATTAGCCTACTTGCACGTCGATATCACTCCGCCTATTATTCATAGAGATGTGAAGACGATGAACATATTGTTAGATGAGAATGACACGGCAAAGGTTTCCGACTTCGGATTTCAAGGCTAATTCCTCAAGACAAAGATGGACTAACAACAATGGTACAAGGGACACTTGGATACTTGGATCCCGAGTACTTTCATTCAAGCCAACTTACAGAAAAGAGCGATGTGTATAGCTTTGGAGTCGTTTTGGCGGAGCTACTAACCGGCAGGAAAGCACTATCTTTTGATATGCCAGAGGGTGATAAGTGTTTGTCAAAATTCCTCATCTCTTCCTTGAATGATCATCGCTTGCATCACATTGTCGATTCCGCTATTCTCAATCACGAAAACATGGAGACAATTAAGGAAGTTGCGATTATCGCAAAACGGTGTTTGGAGGTGAAAGGAGAGGATAGACCTGGCATGAAAGAAGTAGCAAAAGAGCTTGCACGGTTGACAAATATTATGGTGAAGAAACAAACATGGGAAAAAGTAGACTTTGTTTCAGGAGAGACTCAAAACTTGCTTGGAGAATCCTCAGCTCCTCATTGCCTTGATATTGAGAGTGGCTCTAGTGCTTGTATAACTGCTGGGTATAATAGCATGCAAAGCCAGATGTTAATGCCGTATGATGATGCGAGATAGTTGAATTTACTATTCTAGTACTGGTTTTTGTACTTTCAGTTTGATATTGCAAAAATGGAGTGTTATAAGAAGTGTTTTGGAGACTAGTCTATAGTAATTTCCAACTGTGTAGCCATAAATAGTCGTCCCTAAAGTGACTGCTTACTTAAATTTATATATAGATGTACGTCAAGTTACTATTGTAATAAATATTATATGGAATAGTTTGTGCACTCTTCTTAAAACTGTGTCTCCTCACGTACTCTTTCTTATAATCGTCTCGTGTAGAAATGAGCTATAGAGCTCAATTAAATGTCATTATTAATGCGAATATATATATATATCCATAGTCTCATATCCGACACGGTTATTAAATGACACTTGTAATCTTTTTTGTATATTAATATAAGAATCAGTTGATTCTAATGTAAGCTTATATATGTTATATATTATTTGTATTCATAATTCTAATTATATCATGTTATATTTATATGTATAAACATGATTAGAATTCTAATCTTAAAAATTACAACTGAGATATTTGGTTTGATTGGATGTCGGATAATTGAGACATGTCATAGAAATATATATATATATATAAATATGCATATGACAACCAGGATCACTTAAAAAATATTAATTTTAGTGAACGATGGAGGCAGAGAAGGGGACGAGAAGGTGGGATGGAAGTTCCTATTCCGCCAAAATCAGGTTTAAGAATGAGATAGGGAAAGCCTGCTTTGGTGAATATATAATTTCTGAGCAAGAAGGGCATTTATAATTGTGATGTGACTATGTTTCCTCCGTACGGAAAGCTCAAAATAATTGTGAACAATACCATTTTTTAAATTAATAATTAATAATTAATATATTGCATGTAAATCCAAATTGGCCCCTTTGACCCTTTGACTCCATATCTTCTACAGGTTCTGCACCTTGGCAGTTTTTTCTCTTGTCTGCAATGGTGTCCCTTTTAATAGGATCATGAAAAACGTAAACAAGAACATGTAAAGTGAAAAAAAAAAAAAAAAAAAAAAGAATTAAGAGGATTATTCTCCTAATTATTATGTCATCGTTTTATAAGAATATTATCACTATGCTCCACTTAATTAAAGTTTGATGTTCGATTTTTACCTCCAAAATTTATTTGCAAATTAGTTATTACCCATTTTGTAAAAATCTTTTCATTGTTCCCACATTCAATTACTAAAACCTATAATTATGTCTTTTATTAAGGAAAAAATATTATCTCTATTTTTTTTAATAGTGCCCCCAGTGAAACAATTTCAGACTCCATCATTAGTTACTAATTACTTATGTATGGAGTATACCCAATTCCATGGGGATGTCCCCATAGGTTTTTTCAGTTAATAACAAGTTGTCATGCCCAATTATGTGAATGATTATGTCAATATTTGTAAACTGACATGAATATATGACTAGTTAAAAATCAATAATAATAATAATAATAATAATTTTGAGTAGCGTTACGTATAGCATTTCTCACAATCTAAAATTTCCTAAGTCTGCTCTCAAATCTGACCCAAACTAACATTAAATGGTAAGTCTATCTTGTAAATCAAAAACAGCGGCGCCATAGGTTGGATGTTACCTATTTTAATCAATTCCAAAGCAAACCGGAGTAGATATTATTTATATAAACAAGAATGTTAATGTGCAAAATTTGGACCGTTCATTTCCGTGAGACCTATATAATATAACAGTTCAAATTGTGTATTTGTTGTAATTGAGAGTGCATTTAATTAACATTTTCTTACGTGCATCCATTGAAATTTAGAATGACAAGTTTTGACAATGATATCAAAATAATCACAAGCATTAATGGGCTCTTTGACTTCCATTACCAACTCACCCTTTTCTTGTGCATACTCGAATCTAGAGGCCATATACGAATTAAATCGATCTGCTTATTTTAATATTATTCTTCCATTGTGTACCATAACAATGTTGCCAATATATATATATATATATATTTTCTAATTTGGATTAGGAAAATTAAACTGGGTACCTTTTTTAGTCGCCTAATCTAATAGATGATCCAAATTTTTTTTAATTAAGAAAATGCATGTTTGTCATTTTCTAGATTGGTTAATCAATGATTGACTAATCACTGATTTACTATAAAATTTGGAAATTGACTAATGGTCAACCAGCGATTAACTATGAAATTTGATGATTTATATTATGGTTAATCAGTGATTGACTACAGTCAATCACAGATTGACTATTAGGCGGTCAATCACTGATTGACTATTTAAGACAATTGATTAACCATTTTAGGGGGGAAAAAAAAAAGGTATTTTAACTAATTTTTAAAAACTTCACTCATTTATTTAAAAACTAAAAAAAAAAAAAAAAGTGGTTATTTAGCTATAAATCACTTTGGATTATTTGAATATCGATTATATATAGTCTTATACTATTATGTGTGTAATGGCTTGTTGATGCCATAAATGGTTCCGGCAGCAACACCCAATGAGGTCGGGTATTCCGACTGATACTCGCCAGTCGCTCCGCCGTCGATCACCTACAAAATGGATGCACCTCGGAATGATGGGGACACCGGTGTGGTGTCCGCCGTGGGCACTCCGATGCTTAAGTCAGTAAGGGTACTGATGCAAGGGGAGAGGCAGAGTTTTGGCAAGGCAAAAATGACCATACCTGGAAGTGAGGGTTTTTCCTCTATTTATAGGTGTTCTTAGTGGGCCTGGGTGCTCGGGGCGACCCGGGCGGGTCGGCTGCCTAGGGTACCCGGTGGATAGGTAGGCCTGCAGGGGCTACTAGCCCAATGGATGGGTGCCACGTGGCCCTAGGCTTCGTTCAGTGAGCAGCAGGACGCCATGGGCGTCACCGGCAAGGGGGCAACAGTGCCTGTCAGAGTGGTTGGCTGCAGGCGATTTGACACGTGATGGGGGCTGGTGGGGCGGCGCCTGCAGCCGGTGAGGTGTACGATCAATGTCAAATCATGGGCGGTCTCCCGAGGCTCGACCTAGAGATCGGAGCCGGTTTAATCCTAGCCGACCGCTCCCGAGTACTCCGAGTAGTGGCCACCCAGGCACGATTCCATAAGTTATCGTCTCGACAAAATGTGTTCCCAGCTGTTCCCGGCACGGCGACGATTCGAGCCGAGAAGGATGGCCGGTAGTCGGGGATGATCTGGTCATCAACATAAGCCCCCAGCATCTCTGGGCTGGTCGAGTCCAGGGATGCATGCCCAGCCCGCAGTCCGACTTGGTGAGTCCACGTCGCTGAGATGGGCAAGTGGTTGACTACACGGGTACTCGGACGTTCTCGGAAGGGTTGTCGTATAATTTGCCACGTGTCGCAGAGTTCGCCACGTGTCGGGTACGCCACATGGCATCGCGCGGTTGGCGGGGAGGCGAACCGGCATCTGAAGATTTGAAATTTGAACAGGGTAGCTGGTGGGAAGGCGAACCGGGGTTTCGGAATGCACGCGGCGCGGCGCGTCGTGGTTGGCGGGAAGGCGAACAGGCACCTGGAAATTCGAATTTCGATTAAAGCGGGAAGTCGAACCGGTGCCTAGGGATTCGCGCTCGACCGTCTGGGCTCCTATAAATAGCGGGGAGAGGTGACTCATTCGCCATCGCTTGCAAAGAAGATTACATCGCCGAGAGCTGCCGAGAACTGCCGAGGATCAAGAGTCGTCAACGCAATTCCAAAAGCTACCGAGTACGCCGAGAAGGTAAAGAGCTTTTTCTTAACTTCAAAAATGAGTGACGTAACAGATTCCGAGAACGCGGCCTTGTCGAAGAGCGTGGACGTGACCGGGGACTCGGACTCGGGGTCGAGCTCGAGTACGTCGTCGTCGTCAGGCACACCGGTCACCCCGACCAGCCGTCGTCGAGACGGGGCAGCCCGTCTAGAAGAAATTCTGCAGGTGGGCACGGGCACCCGCCCCGACGGGCAATTCATCCGTGAACTGAGTGATGTCCCCGTGCCGCCGGTTCAAGTGACCCCAGCCGATGCCGCATCAGAGAGGTCGGCCGGCCAGACGAGCACGTCAGGCCGCGAAGGGGCAGAGAGCTCGGACAGCCCGGATCCTGCTGGTGAGTCGCTAGATGGCCGGGATCGGGCGGAAGGCCGGGCCATGCGCATCAATAACCAGCGGGTATATCGCCGATCAGACCAGGAGATGGCGGAGCTCGCGGGTGGCTTTCCCGTCTTCTCGGTAGACTTCTACACGTCTGCCGTGACCCTGGGGTACCTCGCCGCCCTCAGGAGGGATTTCCAGATCCCCGCCGAGGTGGAGCTAAGGGTTCCGGGCTAGAACGATAAGCCGTCGCGACCACCTCCTGGCTACATCGCCCTTTCTGTCGAGTAGTACTTCCGGGCTGGCCTCCGTCTGCCACTACATCGTTTCTAAGGCGGGCGCTCACGCGGCTGAATGTGGCCCCAGCTCATCTGAATGCGAACGCCTATCGCATTCTGGTCGGATGCTTCATTCTCTGGGCCAAGAATTTCGCTATCGAGCTGCTTTTCCGGGCGTTCCAGAACTTGTACCGGATGAAGTCGGCCCCTTCGTCGGCGGGCTCCTACTACTTCCAGGGGTTCAAGGGAACGTTTGTGGCCAAGAGCCCGGACTCCGACAAACAATTCAAGCACCTGTGGTTCTATGCGGGCGACAGGTGGTTGCACGGGCACCTTGCTCGGAATGAGCTTCCCGGAGCGAGAGGGTCCCCATCACTTTCCGGAACGGCTACGTGTGAACCAGGGCATTGCATGTACCGGGGACGGACCAGGACATGGTGACACAGCTCCAGAACCTGGCCGAGCACGAGCGAGACCAGAAGTTGCTGCTAAGCCAGTCCAGCCTATCCGAGCACGGTTGGCTTGGCTTCGCGTCAACATCCCGGATGCCAAGCGACCGAAGGCCAGAGCCTGTCACCGTGGCTCGATGCCGGAATCGACTCTTCATTTACGGTCCCGGGTCCACTGCTGCACAGGCGGAGGTCGCCCCCGACCAGCCTGGGGACACATCTCCCAGTTCCTGGGCCCGCGCATCGCCGACGAGGATCTCGACATGGTGATCCGGAGGCTCAGTCCCGTCCAGGGTCAGCGCCCTGCTCGAGGGTTGCAGATCGAAGGTCGGCAACATAGCCTTGCCGAGCACTCGCAGCAACCGTTAATCGAGTATTGTATTTATTATTTTTTGTTTTTTGACTCCCGTGTTTTTGTTCGCAGAACCGATGGCTGACAGGCGAGGGACAAAGAGGCCCACCGACGAGGACAGAGGGAGAGGCTGGCGAAGATGGCCAACCTGGGAAAAGGCAAAGGCAATGTTGGGATCTCCGCTCCGCCTAGCCAGAACGTGGTGCCCTTAGCAACTCGGCAGGCGCCAGACCACCCGTCCTCTACCGCAGCAGCCCCCGCTCCAAATCCGGCTTCCCAACCAGCCGACCATCGGGCGTCTCTCGGAGATGAACGGCAACCAGCTCGTTCTGAGGCCCGAACGAGCCGGACGAGGGAAGACCGACCTCCCAGCTGCCTGCTCCCCGGAGTACTGGGGGAGTCACGACCCGACCAGGCGTCTCTTCCCCTCAGCCAAGCTCAAGGCCAATCGTCCTCGGCCCATCGGGCCCTAGTCGCCAAATTTGAGGAGCGGCTAAGCGTGAGCTCGCGCGAGTATTCCAAGCGCTCTGACCCTGTTCAGGCCGCGAACGATGGCGTCAATAGCAGATTGAGGCCTTGTGCATCATGCTGTCCGGGTACGCCACGGCCAAGGGTTACGCCAATCATATGGCGGACGAGGTGAAGTCGGCGAACGCTGACGCAAGGCACGCGAGGCGAGCCGAGAAGGAGGCCAGAACGGCCAGGGAAGCGGCGGAGGAGGCCAGGAAGGCGCCGAAGATAGGGTTAAGTGTCGCGAGGATCGGGCGAAAGAGGCTGAAGGGAGGGCTGCGGTTCACGGAGGAGCTGATCCAGAAGGCCGACCAGGCTGTCGAGGAAGCGAGATCTCTAAGGCCGAGATGGAGGAGGCTCTACGCAGGGAATAAGAGCTCGCCTCCGCTCGCGCCGAGCATGAGAAGTATGTGCGGATCGCCTCCCGCTGCCCTCGAAGGCCCGTGCACAAGCCGTTGCTGATTTCCTCGGTCAGAGGACTACAACGAGCCTGTAGCCCAAATGTACCGCGAGGGATGAGGGACATGAAAGCCGGTTTTCACGGCGGCCAACCCGTCGCTGGTCGGCGTGGACTGGTCTTCGTGCCCGCCGAGTCCGAGGAGACGGTGGTCGAGGATCCGCCGGAGGAGGGGAAGTCACTGGTGCTGCTCGGATTCAACGACGTAATCGTATTAGACGATCAGGTCGCCGACGACGACCAGGTCGCTGAGATAGAGCCACCACTCCCCACCGAGGCACTCCCAGCCGAGCCCGCCAGACAGCTGCAACCGTCGAGTCCGCCCAGGCAGCTGCCCGCCGAGCCCGAGCCCGGTCAGATGGCAACTGGCCGAGAGCAGCTCGAGACCCCAGCCGCCTAGCCCGACCGTTATGTTTTTGAAGTATTTTGTGTAATCTTTTTTTTTTTTTTTTTTGGTTTGGGGGTGCCCAATTTGTACCCCCCTCCGACTTTTGGAATCTAATATAAATATTTTACTTCGTCGCGCCTTTTTTTTTTTTTTTTTTTTTGTTATATGAAATGTTATATCTTGATGTGCTCTCCCCCCCCCCCCTTAGTTGGTTTGGGTGTTTCTCATCCAACTCCAACTTTGGTCGGTCACAAATGTGGTCCGAGAACGACAAGGGTTAGGTGCCTGCAAGGGCAGGGGGTCCTGTCGGGCACGTCTAATTCTGTCGGTGCCCGGTCATAAGACCTGTGGTCCGAGAACCATATAGTTGGTGCCTGCAAGGGCAGGTGGGTCCTGGTCGGGCACGTCCAATTCTGGTCGGTGCCCGGTCATAAGACCTGTGGTCCGAGAACCATATAAGTTGGGCGAACAATAACAAAACATTGAAAAAATACCGTTGTATATATCAACCCGGCTTTTACATTGTTAACCAAGAATAAATAAAAAATTAAAAATTATTGGTAGAAACGCTTCAGGTGGTCGGCGTTCCACGGGAGCTACAGTAAGTTTCTACCATCTTGGTCGGACAGCCTATAGGTTCTGGGTCTAACAACGCCGGTGATGGTGTAGGGGCCCGTTCCACTTGGGGCAAAGGAGCCGAGCCCAGGTTCTTGGACAAGTACCCTCTTCATCACCAGGTCCCTACTCGGAAGACTCTTAGTCGGAAACTTCTTGTCGTAATACCTAGCCAAACTTGGTTGCGAGCAGCCGTCCGGATCAGGGCTTGCTCTCGTTTTTTCTTCGACCAGGTCTAGCTCGGGCATAATCCGACCAGAATTGTCTTCTTCACCGTAGTTCTCAACTCGGAAACTCGGCAACCCGACCTCGACTGGGATGACTGCTTCTACGTCCAAGGCCATGGCGAAAGGTGTTTCCCCGGTCGCAGTACGCTTAGTGGTCCGGTACGTCCAGAGTACTCGGGGGAGCTCGTCTATCCAGGCCCCTTTGTGTTTTCAAGGTTCTTTTTAAGATTTTCCTTGATCGTTTTGTTGCGGCCTCTACTGTCCGTTACTTTGAGGATGCCCGGGGGAGGAGAAGACTTTCTTGATCCCGAACTGCTCACATAGAGCGAGGAGCTTGTCCCCGAACTGTTTCCCATTGTCCGTGACTACAGTGTGGGGGAGACCGAACCGACAGATGATGCTCTTCCACAGAAAACCCGTGCACTTTGCCTCGGTTTGTTGAGCCAGGGGGCTCCACTTCGATCCACTTGGTGAGGTAGTCAATCGCCACTAGACAGTAGCGAAGCTGCGACCGGGCCATCGGAGTGGTCCGATCAAATCGATCGCCCACTTCGCGAATGGCCACGCAGATACAACCGAAGTGAGCCTCTCGGGGTGAGACTTAATAGCCTTGGCGAACTGCTGGCATTTCATACATCTTCGGGTAAACTCCACGGCGTCTCTACGCATGGTCGGGGGCCATTAAGTAGTACCCCTGTCGGAGACACTTAACGATAGGGCATCCCCCCCCCCCCCGAGTGATTCCCACATACTCCACTGTGGATCTCTTTCATGATGTACTCGGCCTCGGTCGGCCCAACACACCGTAGGTATGGTGCAGAGTACCCCCGGCGGTACAGTTTTTCATCGATTAATGTGTACCTTACCGAGGTGTTTCGGACCCTCCGGGCTTCTTCCTTGTTCTCGGGCAGCTGGGACTCGGCGAGGTAACGGACGATCGGGTCCATCCAGGTAGCGACGTTCTCGGAACAGAGGACCTCCTCTCGCTCGATACTCGGCTGGTCTAGCCGCTCAATGGGAAACGAGACGAGACCGTCCAAGTCGTTCCCCGAGGCGAGCCGAGCGAGAGCATCTTGCCTCAAGTTCTCCGAGCGAGGTATCCGGGTGTGCCGAGTCGAGTACTTGAACTGACCGAGAAGGATCTTCACTTTCTCCAAGTACTTGGCCATTCTATCCTCCTTTGCCTGGAACTCCCCGGTTACCTGATTGACGATGAGCATTGAGTCGCTAATACCTCGATGTTTTGCACGCCGAGTTCCCGGGCTAAGCCGAGCCCTGCGATGACAGCTTCGTACTCCGCCTCGTTGTTTGATGCTTTGAAGTTGAAGCGCAGTGCTTGGCTAGTCTTATACTGGTCGGGGCTCACAAGTACAAGTCCTGCCCCGGAACCACCCGAGTTGGACGATCCGTCCATGAACAGCTTCCACCTCTGGCCGCTCTGGCCGCTAGTTTCCGAGTCGCTTCCCCCGGGTGCCTCGACCAACTTTTCCGGGAACCCTAGAGTCGGTTCCGGCGTGCCCGTGAACTCGGCCACAAAGTCGGCCAAGGCTTGCGCCTTAACCGCGGTGCGCGGGATGTACTCGATGTCGAATTCTTCGAGCTCGACGGCCCACTTAGCGATTCACCCTGATAATTCGGGGTTCTGGAGGACTTGGCGAAGTGGGTAGCTGGTCGGTACACGGATTGGGTGACCCTGGAAGTATGGCCTCAGCTTGCGGGCCGACGAGACCAGCGCCAGTGCCAACTTCTCCAGAGGGGTATGCCTCCCCTCTGCTCCCTGGAATGCTTTACTGCTATAGTAGACGGGGAACTGCACCTTTCCGTCTTCTCGGATCAACACGGAGCTGACGGCTTTCTCGGAAACGGCGAGGTAAACGTACAGTGTTTCCCCGGGGAGTGGTTTCGACAGCAATGGTGGACTGGCTAGGTACTTCTTCAGGTGTTCGAAGGCTTCCTCACACTTGTTATCCCAGCTAATCTTGCCTTGGCCTTTGAGCGCCTGGAAGAAGGGGAAGCACTTGTCGGTCGACCGAGACACGAACCGGGATAGGGCAGCAACCATCCCGGTTAATCTATGTACCTCCTTTGTTGTCCGCGGTGGCTGGAGGTCCGCAACTGCCTGGGTCTTGGCGGGGTTGATCTCAATCCCCCGGTGGTTCACCATAAACCCCAGGAACTTCCTGGATTCCACCCCAAAGGCACACTTGGCCGGGTTCAGCTTCATCCTGTACTGGCGCAGGGTTGCAAAGCAGTCTCCGAGGTCCCTGACGTGGTCGGCGGTGACCCGGCTCTTCACCAACATGTCGTCTACGTAGACCTCCATAGACCTTCCGATGAACGGGGCGAACATTTTGTTCATCAACCGCTGGTAGGTCACCCCGGCGTTCTCTAGGCCAAACGGCATGACCTGGTAACAGTATAGACCCTGGTCGGTGGTGAAGGTCGTTTTGGCCTGGTCGGATCTGCTGAGGGGTATCTGGTTGTACCCCGAGTACGCGTCCATGAAGCTGAGTAGCTCGTGCCCGGCCGTCGCGTCTACGAGCTGGTCGATCCGGGGAAGCGAGAAGCAGTCTTTCGGGCACGCCTTGTTTAGGTCCGTGTAGTCTATGCAGATTCGCCACTTCCCGGTGGCCTTCTTGACCAAGACTACATTGGCCAGCCATTCCGGGTAGGTCACTTCCCGGATGAATCCTGCCGTGAGCAGCTTCTTCACCTCTTCGTTGATGGCGGTATACCTCTCCGGGTTAAAGGCTCTCCTCCTCTGGATCACGGGCTTGTGCCTTGGGTTGACGCTCAGCTGGTGGCACATTACAGCCGGGTCAATTCCGGGCATATCCTCGTGCGACCAGGCGAAGACCTCCTTGTGTTCGGTGAGGAACTCTTCAAGGGCTGCTCGGGTTCCCGAGTCAAGTCTTGATCCGAGCATCACCGATCTCTCTGGGTGCTCAGGGTCAAGGTTGTAGGGGACTAGGTCCTCAACCGGGTGTGCTCGGACCTCCTCCTCAGGTATTCTAGGGTCCAAGTCACTCAGCCGAGCGACATCTTCGCTCGGGGCTTCAGCTTCGTCCACCGCGAGAATGGTCGCCACAGTGATCGGTGCAGGAGCCTTTCGGCACACTTTGTTGACCGCCTCCATGTAGCACTTTCTTGCACCCTCCTGGTTTCCCCGGAACACGCCGACCCCTCCTTCAGCGGGGAACTTCATGGCCAGGTGGTAGGTGGAGACCACGGCCTTTATCTCGTTTAGGGTTGGCCTTCCCAGGATGACATTATAGACGGACGGTCGGTCCACAACAATGAACTCGACCATCCGTGTCACCCTCTCCAGGCCATCCCCGATCGTGACCGGGAGGCTGACGGTACCGGCCGCTACCACGCATTCCCCAGAGAACCCGTACAGAGGTGTTCGGGCGGGTGTGAGCGCGACACCCTCGATCTTGAGCCTTGAGAATGCGTCCATGAACATGATGTCGGCCGAGCTCCCATTATCTATCAGGACGCGACGGATGACGTTGCCGGCTACTCGGATCTCCCCGATCAGTGCGTCGTTGTGCGGGTGGAGTAGCCGGTCAGCCTCATCATCCGTGAAGGTGATCGGGGCACTGTCCTGGCGGCATATCTTGGAGATATGCTCTGCCATGTTAATATGCTCCCCGCGAGCGTGCTGGCGTGCCTCGCGGGCATAGCTCCTCCTGCTACTCGCCGTGTCCCCGGTTGCCGTTCTACCAAAGATGGTGTGGACTATGTGCTCTTGCTCCTGATTGTCAGCCTGATCACTCGGCCTCGGGTTCCGTCTGGCGGCCTGCGCAGGTCTGCTCGGGCCTGCCGGGGTAATTATCCTCTCCACGAACTCCCGCAAGTGGCCATCGCGGATCAGCAGCTCGATCTGGTCTCGGAGCTGGATGCAGTCCTTTGTGTCATGGCCCACGTCCTTGTGGAAGTTGCAGTACTTGTTCTGATTTCTCCGGACACGGTCTGCCCGGAGCGGTAGAGGGTCTCGGAGCAGTCCCAGCCCAGTCACCTGGTTGAGGACATGCTCAATGGTCGTCACCAGCGGGGTGTACTGCTGAAATCTTCCCGCTGGCATCCTCGGGCTGGGATTGGACCCCGAGTTGTCCACGACCACGGCCTTTCCCTTATCTTGTCGGCCGTGGTCGGCTTGATTCTTTTCCGACCTCCTTCCGGGAGGCCGGGATTGTTCTCCGGACGCAAGCCCACGTCCTCTGACGTACTCGTCAGCTTCGGCGTACCTCCAAGCGATCCCCCTTAGCTGCGCGAAGGTGGGTGGCCGGTCATAGGCGAGTGTCCAAACGAGGCGAGCGTCCTTGATGCCTTCTCGGAACGCCTGCATCAGGGTCTCGTCAGTGCAGTTTTCAACCTGCACGACGGCTCTGTCAAAGCGTTCGAGATACTTTTTTAACGCCTCCGTCTCTCCCTATTTGATGCCGAACAGGTGGGATGCGCCTAGCTTCCTAGTCTTCGAGCTTAGGAACGCGGCTGCAAAGGCGTCGGCCAGCTGCTTGAAGCAGCCTATCGACCCGGGGGCTAGCCTCCGGTACCACTGGCGGGCTGCCCCGGTTAAGGTCAAGCACAATGACTTGCACAGGGCTGCCTCGTTGGCGTTCTGGATCAGCATATGGGCCTGGTAATTCTCGATATGCTCGTCTGCATCCGTGGAGCCGTCGTAAGGGTTCACAGATGGCATCTTGAATCTGGTTGGGTACGGAGACGCCATGATGAACGGAGTAAAGGGTGGGGCCACCGCCCCAAGCTGGTCCATCCCGTACTGCTGGCCGACGAGCTGGTCGAGCTGCCGCTGGAGCTGGTCCAGCCTATTCTGGTTGTAGTCTTCATCCTTCGTAGGCTTGTCGACAGAACGTTCTCGGCCTATGCGGCGATGGACTCCGGGTCTTCCCAGGCGATCGAAAACAGAGGTGGTGCTCCCCCTGATGTTTACGGTTTCCCGTATCCGGTCACCCGGCCCACCGCCGGTTGCGACCGGCGGCTCGGCAGCGGCTGAGCGGGTAGCCTGGGTGTGGCGGCTCCTCGACCGTACTCTGCTCGGATCTGCCCGCTCCTGTTACTGCCGTCTCGGGATCTCACGGCGCGTCCGATCGCTCCCTCGGCCGCCCGTCGGCGAGGGGTTACGCAGTCGGCTACCCGACCTGGGGGGTCTGCTCGGCGTGGACTCGGCTACTTCAGACGGTTGTTCGGGGAACCGAACAACGTTGGTGTCCCGGCGGTTATCCACCAGCGTCCTTACTAGGTCGGTTAAGTCCCTGATGTTCCCGGCCAGAATCTCGGTCTGGGAGGGCCCACGTCGTGCCCGGGCACCCCTTCCACGCTGGGTCCTATGAGTCCCCCGTGAGCCTGTAGGAGCCTGGTCGTCACCATGGAAATCCTGATTATCCTGCTCTGCCATGGCCTGTGGTTGGGCTCTTAGGGAGCGTTCGCGGTAAAAGGTTTGTGTTGCTGGAAAGGCGAGCCGCCCTCCTTCTAGTGCCAAAATGTTGATGCCAGAAATAGTTCCGGCAGCAACACCCAATGAGTTCGGGTATTCCGACTAATACTCGCCAGTCGCTACGCCGTCGATCACCTGCAAAATGGAAGCACCTCGGAATGATGGGGACACCGGTGTGGTGTCCGCCGTGGGCACTCCGATGCTTAAGTCAGTCAGGATGCTGACGCAAGGGGAGAGGCGGAGTTTTGGCAAGGCAAAAAAATGACCATACCTGGATGTGAGGGTTTTTCCTCTCTTTATAGGTGTTCTTAGTGGGCCTGGGTGCTCGGGGTGACCCGGTCGGGTTGACTGCCTAGGGTACCAGGTGGATAGGTAGGCCTGCATGGGCTCCCAGCCCAATGGATGGGTGCCACGTGGCCCTAAGCGTTGCGCAGTGAGCAGCAGGACGCAACGGGCGTCACCGGCAAGGGGGCAACAGTGCCTGTCAGAGCGGGGGACAGAAGGGTGGTTGTCTCTGACGGTAGATCCTGCTAGGGCAGGTGGGGGTTGTTGGTGATGTGATGTGCTGAAGAAGTAGGGGGATGGTCTATGTAGCTGACAGGTACAGGAGCAAGGCCGCCGTCAGCTGCGAAGGAAGAAGGCATGGGTCCGAGGGACCCATGCCGGATCTGGTTTGACTACCCAGATCCAGGTTCTCAAAGCACTACACCGTCCGAGCACATGGCCTGTTCCGGCGAGAACAGGGGAGGTGGTCGGCCAAAGAGCATGTTCTCGGAGAACGTCCGGCTCTAAACACTGCCGAGTACTGCCGGAGACAGTATTTTGTGGTCGGAGAATATGTCGATATCAACAGGAATATTTCAGTTTTAATTTTTCTTCCCAAATTAGGATGGTATCAAGATTTATATCTTAAAAACTCGACATTATGACTTACGTTATTTATTGTTCTGCTCTCCAATTCGGCAACAGGACAAGAGCCATACTTGTAACATCCGATTTATATCTTGTGACTACTAATTAATTATGAAATATTATTAGAAAGTACATAATAGATATCATTAAAAAAATTATATTAGAATCAACTAGTTATTATTATAATATAAAAAAAGTTATAACTTTGTACATGTGTGACATGTAGAAAAGTTATTGTATATTGATCATCAATAGAGTTTAATCTTCCGGGTTTCTTTTTAACGAAAATATTTATTTATTACTTGTGTAATTCCAGAAAGTTATACCAGCAAGTCAAATTGCTCCTCACGTGTAAAGTAAGTAGCAGTAGAAGATAAAGATCAAGAGAGAAGTTACACACGCTTCAAACTAATTGATATCTTTAACAAACAGCAAATTAGGATAACAAATCCCAAACAAAAAAAATTAAAATAATAAATTTGTTTTGTGTCGTTTTCTCGTCTTATCTTCTATAAATTCAGCAGGAACTTTGAGCACAGAGCGCACAAACATGGGGCCTGGGGGATGTGGAATCAGGCTCTTTCATTTATCTACCTGCAGGTATTCCTTCTGCTTCTCATTTTACGCTTTTTTTTTTATAACTCTATTTATATATGCACAGATTCTTTTTATTTTTTATTTTTATTTTTTTATCTTATAGTAATTCCTTTTTTCTTTTCTTTTTCTGGGATTTCTCAGATGGATATTATATATATATATATATATATATATATTTGTTGTGTGAGATGGACCGGACTTGAGAAGGGATCGAGAGCTAGAGTTTGTGATCTGTAAACGGGTGTGTGAATTCTATGCTATGCTTGTCAATTGATGAGTCCTTTTGCAAATCAATCTTTGTTTCGTTGTCTGTTCGACCTGAACTTTATCCTGAGCACTAGACCGCATTTAATATCTAAATATACATATATATATATATATATATTACATATATATATATTTTCACACTCATACAAATAGAGTTCACTTCAGAAAATTTTGTCTTCATCAGTCTTATATATGAAAATAGCTAATATTAGAGTACAGTTCATGTTTATTATATTTTAAAGGAATATTTCTCTTGAAAATGTTTTCCGTATTTGTTTGTCCAAAATTTATATATGCGTTTGTGTGACGCACATATATATATATATATATACGTGTATGTATATATATCAGCACACATAATTTACCTGTTGCATATATATGTGCATTAGGTTATCATTTTTCCTTTTTTTTTTTTTTTTGGGTAAGTGGATATATACATAGCTCATAGAACACGGCTTTTGTCCGTCGGGGGGGGGGGGGGGGGGTGGGGAAGAATATGGTTACACCCACGGTATAGGGAAAAAAAAAAAAGTGAGAATATATAGTGCATAGTTGTAACTGATAAGATAATGAAATAAACAAGAAACTAATTTATTAATAGAATCGACAAGTACTTCATCTCAGATTCACCATCCTTTTTCTTAAAGACAGCCAATTATTGTTTAACTGGAGGTACATGTTAAAGAATAAAGTTTTTAAGAGCTTACATAGTGATAATAAATTTTAGTTAGGGATAAAACTTATAAGAAAAAATGTAAAGTTTTTAAAAGTAAAGTTGACAAAAAAAAAAAAAAAGTTCGCTAAGAACAGAAGCCTCTACTAAGTGACTCCGTCCCAACTTCTTGAATACCTAACCCAGTTCTTACATGACCAAAATATCTATAATGCCCCTGCCAAATTGACAGACACCCAATATCGTGTCTTCCATGCTTATAATGTTCTTAACTAGAGTCCAATTAGTCCAATTCAGCTTAGCTATCATAAAGATTCTTGTTTTAATAATTTATTTAACAAGCTATATATATATATATATGTGTATGTGTGTTTTTGTGTCCACCTAGACTATTATTTGTTAATTAAAAATTTTGGATCCCTTAAAAAGAAAATGTCCTCATCAATAAATCAAAGAGCACATAATAATTTTGAGGTCAGATGGACAACGAAACTGAGGTTTAAGCAAAGGGACTGATTATTTGACAAGATCTTGCATGGGATTTAACACCCAAAACTTCTAAGGGGCGACAGTGAAATAGGTACACATTTACCACTAATATTCTAATTTTCGAGGTGAGTTCCAAGTCTCTCTCTAGATCTACTAATTATCCTAAACATTTTCTAAAATGTACAAATACGCTTAAACATCCAGTTCCGAAATAAGTACGCGATGATATTTTACGTCTGAATGTGAGATAAATAAGAGATGAAGCTACCTTTAATGAGAACATTATATGCAATTTAATTTCAACATCCTTAATACTATGCAATTTATTTTTGATTATTCGAAATCTCATATCTTTAAAAAAAAAATTCAACTAAAAGTACAACAATTTATATTTTTTCAAAAGTCGGTATTATTTCTATATATCCATCATCTAGTACATAAATATTGGATTGGATGGTAGCTTTTGAAGCTATATTATATGGTGGAGAATTATTGCTAGAGGGGCCATCCAATTGTCCAAAAGAGTTGCAAGCTGTCGGAAGTGCAAAGGGGCTACACAACCCAAGATAAAGTATTGTCATGATTCATTGCATGAAGGCGTACTACTTATCCATAAAGTAGCATCGTTGGGTAAATTCGATCTCGATTTCAATTCGATCACAAGCAATCTATTGTATCAATGGGACACCTAGTGGAATCTTTACGTCACAAAGTTGAAGTTACTCAACATGTCGGTTAGTGCTGTGACTACTCTCCTCAAAGAAGACATTAAAGAAAATTATACTTGGAATATTATGCGTCTTCTGATGTAATCGTTGTTATGATACTTGAGCTAAAAGATGATGTATTCTGTATGTTTCTCAAGTAAATTCATTTACATTAAAAAAGAAATTCACTTTTTTGGATATATCAATCTCTGTGTAATTAGATTTGGGATGAAAACACTACAACGTTTTAAATGTGGACACAACAACGTTTTGAATGTGAAATTCAAATAAAACTGCCAAAAATTGTACGAAATAATATTTCCCCAAAACATTCTACCAAAATAATAATAATAATAATAATAATAATCTTTCTCAAAAGGTAAAACTGTAGGTTAGTGTAGTCTCAAGTACAACTAATCATGATTTATTTATGATCTGATTGGGGTGTCAGTCTCCTGATGATATTTTATCATTTGAATTTCAAAATTTTAACTCTAATCAAACATCTCTTCTATTTTCAAAAATCTCAAACTTTAAAAGTTCATAACTTTCTCTTTTCAAATCAAAATAAAATGAATTTTATGTCAAAATGCTCGTATCGTCAAACGAACAAGACAAGATTCATTTTGCATATTTTTTTCCGAACACATTTCAAATTTTTGTACTATTTTCTATACCATATAACTTTTTAAAAATTTTCTCCAAAACACACATTTCCAACTCAACCTTCAAAACATCATCTCTAGATTCTCTCAAACGAAGTCTTAAAAATTTCTAGCACACTAGTACTCCTATCTTAAAAATTGACAATTGACTTGATCAAGTCATATTAAGCATGTTACTTGAACAACTGTTTATAAATATTGGAGTGCTTGGATTGTACTTGAACGTAAGATCGTTATTTAAATTACATCCTAAACGCTTTCAAAATAAGACGAGTCTAGCGATATACAAATACTCTTAATCCTTAGGGATCCTTTTGGTTGGTTATGATTGTGATTTTTAAACGTGAGGTGTAATATATATTGTCATAATTACAAAAGTAATGTGTGTGTGTGTGTGCGTGCGTATGCATATTATTATAAAGGAAACAATGAGTTGTTTATTTGGAGGGTTTGAACTTGTTTTGGTACTCAATTCAAAAAATATATTATTATATGTGAATTTTATACCAAAAAAAAATTGGAAACCCACAAAATGTTTGTAATTAGGCAGGTACCCCATAGAAGAAAAAGATAATAATAATAATAACAACAATAGAGAGAAGAACACAAATGACACATTCACGACACTCATTGGATTAATGCCGCAATTTATTGTCAGATCACTTTTCTAACAAGCTCAAGAAAATCACTGGGGAGCCAAAAAAGTGCAAGGTTACCCAACAGTGGGAAAAAAAAAAAAAATAATAATAATAAAAAGAGCTGGTGCATAAGGTTGGTTACCAGCGAAATTCTCTCATCTTATAATGATGATAACAAAATAGCATATATATAATAATAATAACATATATAAAAAATCCAATAATACTCTCCATCCTTTGTCATGTATCTGCCCCATCGTTTGTTTTTTTTTTTTTTTTTTTTTTTACTTTTCTTTTTTGCTTTCATCATTTTTCTTTCTTTTATATTTTTCTCTTTCTCCTCTCATTTATTTTCTTTTATGTTTTTATCCTTTTTTTTAAATTTATATTACCTTTTTCGTTTCTCATTACATTTATGTATATAAACATATACATAATCATCTATATATCTATTCAATAACTTATATTTTTATTAATATGATTGAAAGGGTTTTTGTCTAAATTTTTTTAAAATTTTGTTAGAAATTTTGGTTGATTGTTTAAATTTTTGTAAGTAGTTTCTTTTTTTAATTTATTTTTCTTATTTTATCGTGTTGTACTTTATTTTTTAATTTCTCTTTAAATTTTTAATCTTTTTACGTAATACATTATTTAGTGCTTGTTTGGTTCACAAACTCAAATTATAATTTTTAAATTTTTTTTGTCTTTTTCTTAAAAAATTTTCTCTTTTTTCTAAATTTTTTTTATTTTTTCTAAAAATTTTAAAAATTTACTATTAAAACTTAAAAATTTTAACTCAAACTCATGAATCAAACAAACTCTTAACGTGCGAATCATGTGTTGAACTAGCTGGTAATAATAATAAGGGAGAGAAATAGAGAAGGGGTCGTATTATTCTTATGGTACAAGTGGTATGGGCCCATACAGTGATGGAAAGATAGAATGAGAATCAGATTTCTAAAAAGTTATGCAAACCGATTCACCATAAAACAAAAAAAAAAACAAAAAAACAAAAAAAGGCTACATAGACTGTTTAACAGCGTACGATGATGGAAAGATGTGGTGGTCGATGATCTCGTGGTCCAAACTTCACCGTGGAAAAAGTGGACGTCCTATAATCAGAAAAAGGCTTTAGCGGAAATCGTTTTCAAACAAGTCCACCACAAATGGCCAGGCTATGCTAGTAGGACAGCAACTCCTCTCTCAATCAAATGTAAGTGTTGATAACTTGCCCAAAAAGAGAAGACGATGCATTCAAGTATTGACAAGTCGGTGAAAACTACATGTGGAAACTAGAGAAATTGAAACACAATTATTCACCCAAAAGGAAATTAAAACAAAATTAAGGGCCGTTTAGCATTGTTTTTGGAGGTTGCTTTTGGATTCTCTAATAATCTACATCAAATCTAAGGTGTTTCGTAAAGTATCTTATTTTATATGACTACAGATTCTAAAAGATTTTACGTATAGCATAATTTAAGAAGTGTGTTAGGGGTTGCTTTTAGGCAGTTACTTCTACGATAAGTTTGTAAATGTACTAAAATATCCAATATATATTAAAAATCATTTTTAAGTCTGTTCGTTTTTTTTTTTTTTTATATGTCTATAACAAATGAGCAAATTATGTTTAACTGTTGTTTAAAAATACAAATTATTTCCTTTCTAAAAGAAATTACAAATTCTTTTGAAAATACAATAAATTTTTAAATTTATTACCTATTTAATTGTGGATTTTTAAACTTTTATGATTGTAATTTCAAAAAGGATGTATATGAAAAAGATTTGAACGTAATTTTGCTCTTTCTATTTTCTATAAAAGTATGTGCATTAAAATATGTTATTACACATATATTTATTAGACAAAAAAGTATATCTATTTTAGTTAATATACATCTCTACAATAATTTTATTTATAATTAACCAAACACCTAAAATTCGACCATTGGTATTCACAAAAACTTTGAAAAAAAAAAATTTATAAATGCTTACCTGCTTCTGGACAATAAGTACTCCAGACTCAATGCAGAGCTGCAACAAAAATTTTTCACAACACAACAATGCCAAACTAACCCTTAATTAGCTTATAGATTTTTCTTGTTGAGGGATTAAAAATTAATAATGATAACAATTAGTATTAAGGAAGATAATTGGACTTTCCAAAAGATAAATTACACAAACAAACCGACACTTAATTAGACCCACTTTGGGCATTGAGTTAATTAGACCCACTTTGCATATGCTATGACTAGAAGTCATGTACATGAGTTGCATGATTTAGCAAGTTGATAATTATATTTAGAAGAAAGAAAAATGATAAATTCCAATTGTGCCAAGTACCACTACTTCAATGTTAATTGTTGTCAAAATAATAGTGAGTCAATTTAATTATAAGACGTTAATTAATATTTGATTTGAAATTATTAGCATAAATTCTGAGTACGTGTCCACTTGGTGTTTTTATTCTTGTAAGTATATTGCTGCCAGAGACTTTGTAACCATAGAGTAATTGGCAATACAAAAGCTACGGGGAAAACATTATCCACCATAACAAAAAAGAATGACTTCGGAATCGAGTAAGGGTTGTTTACAAGAGTGTTCTAGAGGTTAGTTTTGATTTTCTGGATCTAAAAACTACTTCTGAATGTGTTGAATAATATGTCAAAAGTGCTTTTATCCTTATAATAGTTTCTAATCAAAATTACAAAATATGACTTCTAAAAAAAAAATATATATATTTCTAAATAAACTTTAAGATACTTAGCAAAATTTTAGTGTGATAATAAAAGCTTCATTCATTCTAATATTTTAACTTATTATTAAAAAAAATACTGAAATTATTTTGATCTACTAAACTTTTTTTTTCAAAAAAAAAAAAAAAAAAGTTCCAGACACTTACGTAAAAATTAATAGTTTTTTTATTTTATTTTTAATTTCCTTCTATTCTTCTACTGATTAAATGTATAACAAGATAAACTCTGTTAAACTGGATCCTAAAAGTAATTAGGACATACATACATAAGTATATAGATGGCAAGAATTTTTCAACGAATAGAAGGTCATGATGCCATAATTTACGCGTTAAGCACGTTTGTCACAAATATATATATATATATATATATATATTTTTTTTCAAGCAGAACTTTTTCGTAAACTTGTAAAATTATAACTTACATGTAGCAGTAGAGCTTCCCTACTTCTGTAAATACAAGGAATTTGATGTCAGGAACTTTGGAGTGTAATAAAAGGCTGACAAGCACCAGCTAGTTCTGAACAACAAATTACTTGGTGTATGGAAGTGGAAAAATATTTTAGTCTTTGTTTGGCCAATTGTTCTGAAATGCTTAAAGATCGTATTAATTCAGAATGTGATTCTTTTCGAGTTGGAGCGTGGGAGAAAAAAAAAATGAATGTAGCGCTAATATCAAAACAGTAAAAAAAATTAAGTTAAATTTGAATCTTTTTAAAAAGTTGGATTCAAAACTAAAATCGAATCAAGAGTTTAATAATTCAAAGATGATCATACGTGGAAGTGGAGCAATATATTTATTACTCGAAGAAGATCATACGTGAAATACATGTTATAGTCAATACTTTATTATCAGTGGTGTACTTTTATATATATTGAAAGAACATGTTATAGTCAATACTTTATTATCAGTGGTGTACTTTTATATATATTGAAACAATATTGACCGATTTTATTTACAAAATTAACTCACACATTCACACAAAATTAACAAAAAAATCAAGAGACTAATTAAAAAAAAATGCACAAAAAATTCGGATCACCGCCACATGAGTCATTGAACAAAACTCAACAACAAACAACAATACATATTTATTAAAAACACACTCATCAAATACATTTTCATAACATGATATTTGACCTCATTAGTGCTATTGACGGCGAATACAAAAAATAAACAACAAACAACAATACATATTTATTAAAACGAACTTGTAATCCAAAAAAAAGTTTATCTCATTCAGATATTTATACATTATCTTATCAATTTCATTAAATGTAGTATATAAGTGACCTTTAGCAATATCACAACAGTCAAATACATAAGCCAAACAAACTGAAAATAACTTTGTGAGAAGAATGTGGAGGAGCTCATTCTATTTGGTTGCATTAATTGGTGACCTTTTTCCTCATTGATTTTTGCGATGACGACGCTAATAGTTGTCATCTTCTCCTTATATTCATGAATTGTAAAGTCATCTTCTAAAAATGGATTATTCTCTTTGATGACTACTATATATAAATATAGTAGTGATCACTACTATATATGGATTCTTCTCTTTGATCACTACTATATATATATATATAGTGGTGATCAAAGAGAATAATCCATTTTTAGAAGATAATTTTACAATTCATGAATGTAAGAAGAAGATGACAACTAATAGCGTCGTCATCGCAAAAATCAATGAACAAAAAGGTCACCAATTAATGCTACCGAACAGAATGAGCTCCCCTACATTCTTCTCACAAAGTTTTTTATCAGTTTGTTTGGCTTATTTATTTGACTTTTGTGATATTGCTAAAGGTTACTTATGTACTACATTTAATGAAATTGACAAGATAATGTATGAATCTCTGAATGAGAGAAACTTATTTATGGATTACAAGTTCGTTTAATAAATATGTGTTGTTGTTTGTTGTTGATTTTTTGTATTCGCCGTCAATAGCACTAATATGAGGTCAAATATCATGTTATGAAAATGTATTTGATGAGTGTATTTATAATAAATATGTGTTGTTGTTTGTTGTTGATTTTTGTTCAATGACTCAATATGGCGGTGATCCGAATTTTTTTGTGCATTTTTTTTTTATAAATTTAGTCTCTTGATTTTTATTGTTAATTTTGTGTAAATGTATGAGTTAATTCCATAAATAAAATCGGTCAATATTGTTTCAATTTTCACAATGACTCTTTCAATATATATGAAAATACACCACTAATAATAAAGTATTGACTATAACATGTATTTCACGTCCGATCTTCTTCGAGTAATAAATATACTGTTTCACTTTCACGTATGATCATCTTTGAATATTAAACTCTTCTTTCGAATATAGTTTTGAATCCAACTTTTTAAAAAGATTCAAATTTAACTTAATTTTTTTGACTGTTTTGAAATTCGCGCTACATTCATTTTTTTTCCCCCACACTCCAACTCAAAAAGAATCACATTCTGAATTAATATGATCTTTAAGCATTTCAGAACAATTGGCCAAACAAAGGCTAAAATATTTTTCCACTTCCATACACCAAGTAATTTGTTGTTCAGAACTAGCTGGTGCTTGTCAGCCTTTTATTACACTCCAAAGTTCGTGACATCAAATTCCTTGTATTTACCGAAGTAGGGAAGCTCTACTGCTACATATAAGTTATAATTTTACAAATTTACGAAAAAGTTCTACTTGAAAAAAAAAAAAAAAAATTTGTGACAAACGTACTTAACCGGTAAATTATGGCATCATGACCTTTGATTCGTTGAAAAATTCTTGCCATCTATATACTTATGTATGTATGTCCTAATTACTTTTAGGATCTGTTTAACAGAGTTTATAGCTTGTTATACATTTAATTAACAGAAGAATAGAAGGAAAGAAAAAAAAAACTATTAATTTTTATATAAGTGTCTAGAACTACTTTTTTTTTTTTTTTTAAGTCTAATAGATCAAAATAATTTTGATATTTTTTTAATAATAAGTTAAAATATTAGAATGAATGAAGCTTTTATTATCACACTAAGTCTAATAGATCAAAATAATTTTGATATTTTTTTAATAATAAGTTAAAATATTAGAATGAATGAAGCTTTTATTATCACACTAAAATTTTGTTAAGTATTGTAAAGTTTATTTAGAATAGCCTTTTTTTTTTTAAGTCACATTTTGTAATTTTGATTAGAAACTATTATAAAGATAAAAGTACTTTTGACACATTATTCAACACGTTCAGAAGTAACTTATAGATCCAGAAGATCAAAACTAACCTCTAAAATACTGTCGTAAACAACCCTTACTCGATTCCGAAGTCATTCTTTTTTGTTATGGTGGATAATGTTTTCCTCTTAGCTTTTGTATTGCCAATTACTCTATGGTTGCAAGGTCTCTGGCAGCAATGTACTTACAAGAATAAAAACACCAAGTGGACACGTCCTCAGAATTTATTCTAATAATTTCAAATCAAATATTAATTAACGTCTTATAATTAATTTGACTCATTATTATTTGAACAACAATTAACATGCATTGAAGTAGTGGTACTTGGAACAAGTGGAATTTATCATTTTTCTTTCTTCTAAATATAATTTTCAACTTGCTAAATCATGCACCTCATGTGTACGACTGGACATTATAAATATAGGGAATTAATTATGTATTTGTAGTCATAGCATATGCAAAGTGGGTCTAATTAAGTGTCGGTTTGTTTGTGTAATTTATCTTTTGGAAAGTCCAATAATCTTCCTTAATACTAATTGTTATCATTATTACTTTTTAATTCCTCAACAAGAAAAATCTATAAGCTAATTAAGGGTTAGTTTGGCATTGTTGTATTGTGAAATTTTTTTGTTGCAGCTCTGCATTGAGTCTGGAGTACTTATTGTCCAGAAACAGGTAAGCATTTGATAATTATTTTTTTTCAAAATTTTTATGAATACCAATGATCGAATTTTAGGTGTTTGGTTAATTATAAATAAAATTTTTGTGGAGATGTATATTAACTAAAATAGATATACTTTTTGTCTAATAAATATATGTGTAATAACATATTTTAATGCACATACTTTTATAGAAAATAGAAAGAGCAAAATTACATTCAAATCTTTTTCGTATACATCCTTTTTGAAATTACAATAATAAAAGTTTAAAACTCCACAATTAAATAGGTAATAAATTTAAAAATTTATTGTATTTACAAAAGAATTTGTAATTTCTTTTAGAAAGGAAATAATTTGTATTTTTAAACAACAGTTAAACATAATTTGCTCATTTGTTATAGACATAAAAAAAAAAAAAAAAAAAAAACGAACAAATTGAAAATGATTTTTAATATATATTGGATATTTTAGTAAATTTACAAACTTATCGTAGAAGTAACTGCCTAAAAGCAACCCCTAACACAGTTCTTAAATTATGCTACAAGCAAAATCTTTAGAATCTGTAGTCATATAAAATAAGATACTTTACGAAACACCTTAGATTTGATGTAGATTATCAGAGAATCCAAAAGCAACCTCCAAAACAATGCTAAACGGCCCTAAATTTTGTTTTAATTTCCTTTTGGGTGAATAATTGTGTTTCAATTTCTCTAGTTTCCACATGTAGTTTTCACCGACTTGCCAATACTTGAATACATCGTCTTCTCTTTTTGGGCAAGTTATCAACACTTACATTTGATTGAGAAAGGAGTTGCTGTCCTACGAGCATAGCCTGGCCATTTGTGGTGGACATGTTAGAAAACGATTTCCGCTAAAGCCTTTTTCTGATTATAGGACGTCCACTTTTTCCACGGTGAAGTTTGGACCACCAGATCTTTCCTTCATCATACGCTGTTAAACAGTCTATATTAAATTGTGATAAACGTGCTTAACCCGTAAATTATGGCATCATGACCTTCTATTCGTTGAAAAATTCTTGCCATCAATATACTTATGTATGTATGTCCTAATTACTTTTAGGATCCGATTAACAGAGTTTATCTTGTTATACATTTAATCAGCAGAAGAATAGTAGGAAAGAAAAAAACTTTTAATTTTTACATAAGTGTCTGGAGCGTTTTTTTTTTTTTTTTGAAAAAAAAAAGTTTAATAGATCAAATCTATAAGCTAATTAAGGGTTAGTTTGACATTGTTGTGTTAGTGAAAAATTTTTGTTGCAGCTCTGCATTGAGTCTGGAGTACTTAATGTCCTGAAGCAGGTAAGCATTTGATAAAAAAAAAAAAAATTTCAAAGTTTTGGTGAATACCAATGGTCGAATTTTTGGTGTTTGGTTAATTATAAATAAAACTTTTGTGGAGATGTATATTAACTAAAATAGATATACTTTTTTGTCTAATAAATATATGTGTAATAACATATTTTAATGCACATACTTTTATAGAAAATAGAAAGAGCAAAATTACGTTCAAAACTTTTCCATATACATCCTTTTTGAAATTACAATAATAAAAGTTTAAAACTCCACAATTAAATAGGTAATAAATTTTAAAATTTTTTGTATTTACGAAAGAATTTGTTATTTCTTTTAGAAAGGAAAGAATTTGTATTTTTAAACACAAGTTAAACATAATTTGCTCATTTGTTATAGAGATTACAAAACGAACAAATTGAAAATTATTTTTAATATTTATCGGATATTTTAGTATATTTACAAATTTACCGTAGAAGTAACTATCTAGAAGCAATCCTTAACACATTTGTCAAATTATGTTATGGGCAAAAGCTTTTAGAATTTGTAACCATGTAAAAATAAAGTACTTTACTAAACAACTCGGACTTGACGTAGATTATTAGAGAATCCAAAAATAATGCTAAACCGGCCCTAAATTTTGTTCTAATTTCCTCTTGGGTGAATATATAATTGCGTTTCAATTTCTCTAGTTTCCGTATATAGTTTTCACCAAGTTGCCAACACTTGGATGCATTGTCTTTTTTTTTTTTGGGCAAGTCATCAACAGTTCATTTGATTGAGAAAAGACTTGCTGTCCTACTAGGATAGCCAGGCCATTTGTGGGGGACATGTTTAAAAACGTTGTCCGCCAAAGCCTTTTTCTGACACGGTAATGTTTGGACGACAAGATCGACCACCACATCTTTCCCTCGTACGTTGTTAAACAGTGTATGTCACCACCTTTTTTGTTTTGTTTTGTTTTTTTTTTTTTTTTTTTTTTTGTGGTGAATCGGTTTGCATACTTTTTAGGATTCTGATCCTCATTCTATCTTTCCATCAGTGTATGGGCCCAAACCACTTGTGCCATATGAATAATACGACCCCTTCTCTCTCTCTTATTATTTAAAGAAAAAATTTTAAAAAAAGGTACAACACGGTAAAATAAGAAAAATAAATTAAATATCGAAACTGTATACGAAACTTAAACAATCAAACCAAAATTTCTAACAAAATTTCTAAACAATTTAGACAAAAACTCTTTTCAATCATATTAATAAAAATATAAATTATTGAATAGATATATAGATGATTATGTATATGTGTATATACATAAATGTAATGAGAAACCAAAAAGGTAATTAAAAAAAGGATAAAAACATAAAAGAAAATAAATGAGAGGAGAAAGAGAAAAAGATAAAAGAAAGAAAAATGATGAAAGCAAAAAAAAAAGTAAAAAAAATAATAATAATAACCAGACACATGACATGACGGAAGGAGGGAGAGTATTATTGACTCTTTTTTATATACGTTATTATTATTATATATATGCTATTATGTTATTATTATTATAAGATGAGAAATTTCGCCGGTAGCCACCCCTCTGCACCAGCTCTTTTTTTTTTTTTTCTTCTTTCCCCACTGCACTTTTTTGGCACCCCAGAGATTTTCTTGAGCTTGTTAGAAAAGTGATCTGACAATAAATTGCGGCATTAATGTCCAATGAGTGTCGTGAAGGTGTCATTTGTGTTCTTCTCTCTTTTGTTGTTATTATTATTATTATCTTTTCCTTCTATGGGGTACATGCCTATTTACAAACATTTTGTGGGTTTCCAATTTTTTTTTTCCTTATAAAATTCACATATAATAATATATTTTTTGAATTTGAGTAACCAAAACAAGTTCAAACCCTCCAAATAAACAACTCATAATTTCCTTTAGAATAATATGCATACACACACACACATATTGCTTTTGTAATATGACAATATATATTACACCTCACGTTTAAAAATCACAATCATAAGCAACCAAAAAGATCCCTAAGGATTAAGAGTATTTGTATATCGCTGGACTCGTCTTATTTTGAAAGCGTTTAGGATGTAATTTAAACAACGATCTTACGTTCATGTACAATCCAGCACTCCAATATATATAAACAGTTGTTCAAGCAACATGCTTAATATGACTTGATCAAGTCAATTGTCGATTTTAAAGATAGGAGTACTAGTGTAATACAAATTTTTAAAGCTCATTTGGGGGACATCTAGATATGATGTTTTGAAGATTGAGTTGAAAATGTATGTTTTAGAGAAAATTTTTGAAAAAGTTCTATGGTATAGAAAATAGTAAAAAAATTTGAAATGTGTTAAGAAAAAAATATGCAAAATGAATATTGTCTTATTCGTCTCGTAGATACGAACATTTTGACATAAAAAACATTTTATGTCGATTTGAAATGAGAAAGTTATGAACTTTTATAGTTGGAGATTTTTGAAAATAGAAGAGAGGGAAAATTTAATTTAAAGTTAGAATTTTGAAATTCAAATGGTAAAATATAATCTGAAACGACACTCCCAATCAGACCCTAAATAAATAATAATTAGTTGTACTTGAGACTACATGACCTACAATTTTACCTTTGAGAAAGATTATTATTATTATTATTATTATTATTATTTTGGTAGAATGTTTTGGGGAAAGATTATTTCGTACAATTTTTGGTAATTTTATTTGAATTTCACATTCAAAACGTTGTTGTGTCCACATTCAAAACGTTGTAGTGTTTTCATCCCAAATCTAATTACACAGAGATTGATATATCCAAAAAAGTGAATTTCTCTTTTTATGTAAATGAATTTACTTGAGAAACATACAGAATACATCATCTTTTAGCTCAAGTATCATAACAATGGTTACATCAAGACGCATAATATTCCAAACATCTGTCGGGTCCTTCTTTGAATTTTCTTTAATGCCTTCTTTGAGGAGAGTAGTCCCAGCACTAATCGACATGTCGACTAACTTCAACTTTGCGACGTAAAGATTCCACTACGTATCCGATGGTACACAATAGATCGCTTGTGATCGAATTGAAAATCGAGATCGAATTTACCCAACGATGCTACTTTACGGATAAGTAGTACGCCTTCATGCAATGAATCATGACAAGACTTTATCTTGCGTTGTGTAGCCCCTTGTCACTTCCGACAGCTTGCAACTCTTTTGGACAATTGGATGGCCCCTCTAGCAATAATTATCCACCATATAATATAGCTCAAAAGCTACCATCCAATCCAATATTTATCTACTAGATGATGGATATATAGAAATAATACCGGCTTTTGAAAAAATATAAATTGTTGCACTTTTAGTTGAAATTTTTTTCAATAGATATGAGATTTCGAATAATCGAAAATAAATTGAATAGTATTAAGGATGTTGAAATTAAATTGCATATAATGTTCACAGCTGAATATTAAGTTTATATATTTCTCCAAAAAACACAATATTATTTGGTTATATATACTCTACCCTAGCAAGTTAATTTTTGTAATCTTGCAGGCACTGAATAGATAATTGAATTATTCTTTACTTTGTTGATAGAAAAATGGATGCATATATAGAGTTTTTCTACGATCTTTTCGGTAAAAGAACGTTTAAAAAATTAGACGTAATAATAGTATGGGAATAACGTAGCATAATATATATTATAAATTTAAAAGATATGCGTTGCATGTTAATACGTAGAAAGTATAGTTCTATTACTTAAAATATCCGCGATAAAACTCGGAAACGCACCCAACCAAACATTATCAATACTTGAATTACTAGCAAACTTTGCAAGTGAGTGGGCAGCCATATTACATTGACGAGAAATATGACCACACGAACCACCACCAGCTTCCTCCCTCAACAGCTTCCTCCACCCAAGTTCACTAGGTTACCTTCCTATTCTTTATAGTTTGCTCTCATTCAAAGAAAAATACACCTTATAATTTCAAAGTTTTATGTTTTAATACAGCAAAGTACATTTAATATACAAATTTAAACCTTATTCTTGATTAATACTTAATTTTGACGTGGAAATACCCAGAATACCCTTAAAAAGAAAAACTAAAATTTAGTGTTATTTATCTTTTAAGTAGTGCTTAGGATATCAATTATGATCCCAACTTTTTGAGTATCAACTCATGTGTCGTATTTTTATTGATAGATTCATTAATCAATTGGTGTGGCAATGTTTTCAAAAACTTACCAATAAAAAAACAACAACTCATATGTCACAAAGGTTGAGTACTAAAATGTTGGGATTTGAATAAGAGTCACTAGCATATTCTTATCTTTTATACCATGTATCTTGCTTTATTCAATAAGTATACCATGTAATACTGATGTTATGTATTTTTATTAGCATTGATTATATTTAATGTATGTCTATATTTTTTCTCCATCAACACTAAATTTTGACCTTAATAATACCATAAAAATTCTAAATATTAAAATAAAAAAAATAATTGAAGACATTCAAATTTAAGGATATTTTTACATTTTAAGGTCAAAATGAAGTTTTGGCTTAGAAAATATATAGATTTGTATTTTATATTTAAAATGTAATAAATGGTTTAAAAATACATGACTTTAAAATTTAAGTATCTAAAAGCAAAGTACATGTTATAAAAAGTGAATAATCAAAATTTTAGTTTTTTTGTTTAAGGGTAAATTCGGTATTTTTAGGTTAAAATTAAGTACTAACTGAGAAAAAGAATATAGTTGTAAATATAATTTGATGATATATAAATGTAAAAATTTCAAAATGTACAATATAATTCCTGAAATATTAAGGTAAATACAAGAGACAGAAATATAAATAACCCATTTAGGAAAAAAAAAAAAAAAAAGATCAATGATGTCTTCTCACCCTTTCCGCCAAATTATTTCGGAGTCAACTAGGATGATCGATGGAATGGGTCATATATTTTGTTAATTTGACCTTTACTGTGTCTGAATTTTTATTCTCTTATATTTTTGTGACAGTTTTTCTCTTGTAAATCAATTGTATGACATAGACGTGTTTTTTCTTGCAGAATAAGCAAACGGCGCATTCTGTCCAGAAGCTTAATTTTGATCGAATTGTGCCCAATCAATATTGCTGTGCAGAAAGTTAGCTTCAGATTCTGTAAGCAAAAAAAAAAAAAAAAAGCAAATCGTTAACTTGTTTGCTTGTGGCTTCAATAATCAAGGAGATTTTATTCTAATTGTATATTGCTTAGTTGCCTGTGATTGGTTATTCTTTTTACTAGGGCCAGAGTGGTAGATTTGAAAAAATCTTGAGTGAACTTAACAGACAAAAAATCTTCTAAAGATCTAAATTTTTGACGAGAATGATACTTATCAACAATCGTATTAATACTCATAAAGAGGTGAAATTTTTTTTGCTCAGGTTCTTGGGAAAAATTAACATATCTAGATATTTAAAGAATGAATAAAAATTAGGTCATGAAAAATTCATCTTACAAGCATAGGGCTCATAGTAGAAATGGTTTAAAATGAGAAAAATATTTCTCATATATTATTTTATTTGCTGAATTTTTTAGATTACAAGACCTCATTATATTTTTCTTTTATTTTTTTTATAACAAAAGAAAACTCTAATGATAATTCGCACATGCTTTCACTATAAAATAAAGAACTCATTTCTCCAATTGAAATTTAAAATAAAAATAATAACAAAACTAATCAAATTTCTCTCATCACAAATAATTACAGAATAACCACGAAATTATGACAACACAGAAAATGATAACAAAACAAACCAAAAGCAAAAAACGAAGACCAAAAAGATAAATAAGAAAGCCATATGCAAGCTTTAGATCAAAAAAAAAAAAAAAATTCAATTCTCTTCTCTTCAAAAAGGAAAGCATATCCAATTGGAAAAACCAACATAGGGTTTTAATTTCTTTCTTTGTGGAAATTTTAAACTTTCTTGGGATTTAGCGCATAAGAAGAAAGCACAGATAAAATGGTTGTGCAGACGAATGCAAAGCAAAAGGAGGCTGGCTGATCCAAATGACATGCCGTATATTGTAGTACATCTTTCAATTCGATAGCATAGAAAGTTCTTGAAGAACATCTTCGTATCGTTTGTAACACCAAATCCTGAAGCGGCACCTATGGCTAGTACATACGACATTTTCTACTAAAAGCATATATACATCATATCAATGTTCATTAATGTCGGAATTTAGTATGTGTCCGCAAAGACAAAATAATGATGTATGAAATTAGTTAATTTTTAGGGTAATTTATCAATTTAGTTCTTGAATTTTGAATATTGTATTATTTTAGTCCCAAAATTTTTGATTTTGGTAAATTAGTGGCACTTATTATTATTATTATTATTATTATTATTATTTGCTATACATAAATAAATAATATATATATACACACACACTTTGTCGCCATAGAGGGCAAATAGAAGGTTGCCTTCGCTTTTGCGAACGATTTGTAGATTGTGAATGCAAGTTGCACAGAAAGCACATGTATCTGCACAATTAGATTATTGTAACCATTCAATTTAAAAACTCTCTTATCTTATCTTATCTTATCTTATCTTATCTTATCTTAACATAAATAAAATAACTAATAATGCTCTCCTTTCTTCCACCATGTGTCAACCCATTGTTTTTATACTTTTCTTTTTTGCTTTCATCCTTTTCTTTCTTTTATCTTTTTCTTTTTCTTCTCTCATTTATTTTCTTTTATGCTTTTATCTTTTTTTTTATATATTTAATTTCTATTACCTTTTTTGTTTCTCATTACGTATATGTATATACACATATACATAGTTCTTTATATATCCAGTCAATAACTTATATTTTTTTTATTAATATGATTGAAAAGGGTTTTTTGTCTAAATTTTTTTGAAATTTTGTTAGAAGTTTTGATTTTGGTAGTTTAAGTTTTGTATGGAGTTTCGATTTTTTGTTTCTTTTTCTTATTTTATTTATTTTACTTTTTTGTTTTTAATTTTCTCTTTAAATTCTTATATCTTCTTCATTCTCTTTAAATTTTTATATCTTTTACATAATTTATTATTCATACGTGCGAAGCATGTTATCAACTAGTATTATAAATTAGAAGAAGCATTAGAAATATCATTTTCTGGTTAGAAAATCATACTAATCATAGCTAAACAACATGTCCCTTTAAAGTCGTTTTAGTTAAAAAAAAATGGCATGCCATTTGACTGGTCGAAAACAGTGTGTCCCAAATATACGTTAGAATGACATGCCTTTCCATGATTGTATTTGTTGTTCTAAAAGGAGAAAACTACATGTCGTTTTTCCCTTCTCCTAAGTATACCAAACGAGAGCACGTATCCAATAATATTGTTTTTCTGCCTTTTAAGTTTGAAAACGACACACATTTTGTCATTTAAAAGTTTCCTGTCGTTTAAACGGAAAACTCATGTCCTGTGCGTGTATGGAAAAGTCTTCATAGAACAAACGTTCCACTTCCACACACCAAGTTTTGTTGTTGACCAGAAGTTCAGAACTAGCTAGTACTGCTTGTTAGCCTTTTATAACATACTATATAAATAGTACGTAGTCAACCGAGCCCCAAAGGGAACAAGTTACACAAATGTACAGAAGAAGTTCTACTTTAGAGAAAAAAAATGAAATTTTGTGACAAACGTGCTTAACCTGTAAAAGGTGGGCATCATGACCTCCTATATAAGAATTCTTGCCACTATATATACACACACAAATATGTAAGTATATAACCATGTTAGCTTTTGTGCTGACAATTAACACTATGGTGTAGTAAAGTCTCTGGCAGCAATGTATATGTACAAGATTATTATATAAAACCATCAAATGGACACGTCCTTAGAAGTTATGCAATAATTTCAAAAAATTATTTAAATTAATTATATATGTCGCATAACTATTTATTTATTGATAACAATATCTAAATAGTGGTACTAGCACAAACGAAATTTATCTTTTTCTTCTTGTTGCATATATTGTTTTCAACTTGCTAGATCATATATGGTCTGTATATGAGTTGGCATTCTAAATATTTGCCGTAGTTAGGTGTTTTGAGTTTCGTTTGAAGTCTTCCTTGCATTGACCTTGTGTAATCAATCCCATTTGCAAAGGGGTCTCATCGCGGGTTTGGTTGTGTAATTTGTCTTTTGGAAGGTCGAATTTGTATTATTTTTCTTTTATATGAAAATTTTTGTTTTAATTTCCAAGTTTACATACAAGATGGCCCAATGTATATAGTAAGATTCTGAATAAGATTTATTTTAGATTCTGATCTTAAATGCATGATTTCGGTTAGTTGTTCTTTCGACGTTAGTTTCGACTTGTTTCTAAACTCATTAGTTAGTCAAATGTATCTGGGTTATTTTGTTTTTTGGATGGCCATTTGTTCTATGTTTCAGGCATTTTTGTATTCATTTTTTTTTTCTCTCTCTTTAATAATTATATAAGTGGGGAGCTTAGTGCTCAACGAGTTGTTAGCATGTCCCAACTTAATCGGGATGTGTTAATTTATCTATATACTTGTTATTCCTCTCTCATCACTGATATGTATGTTTATAATAAAAATACATTATGGCCTATATCTTATATGAACATGCTAATTGGAACACATTATTTTCTTATTGTTATAAATCTCTTATCTCTTATTATATATATATATATATATATATATTTATATTATAAAAGGACGAATAACACTTCTACAATGCTTGTCGTCCTTTCTTATTATGCGAGTCTAATACCCACCACGTGACACTTTTAAATTTAAATTTAATTTTTTTTTTCTTTAATTACTTTGTTTCTCTATCATGCACATACTTCGTGCATGTTGTCCAAATTTTTTTAACTTGTGAAAGGGAATCCAAACTTTACAATTGTAGGTGGAGTCAAATATGTATTACCATTAGGTTATGCTTGTAACTACAATATGTTGTCCAATTCATATATATATTCCAATAATCTCTATCAACTCTTTTATCAATTTAGCGGGTGGTAGGTCATGACTTGGTGGTCACTTACCACCTCAATCGGTAAAAATTGAATATCAAGAGTTGGTTAAATTTGCAGTTTATTCTTTGATATAGCATATCTGCAAGCAATAGCATTCTGAATCCAAAATCGTGTTCAGCTAAAGAACGAGTTCTATTTAATTAATTTCTTTATATATATATATATTTTTTTTTGGTAACTAAACTTCCTTCAAACAACAAAAAACAAACCGAAACTAAAGAGCAAAGCTCGAAAAAACAGACCTAGGCACAGCAAGAGATCCAAAAGATCTCACCACGGGAGAAGAAAAAGCCCAACGAGCTAATCTATGAGCTAAAGTATTTCCGGTTCTTTTAATCGAAACAAAGGAACAAGAAAGGAAATCTTGAGCCAAATCTACAAACTCTAACCTCAAATTAATTTTCAATCTCCCAATCAGCAGCAGTTCTCCCAATTCTTGTTGCCGTTGGTTTTATTTGATACAAAAATAAAAATGAGGGTTTTAAGTAGTAGAACAGTAGTATAATTATACTGTCAATACACGACTCGCAATTCGTGAGGCTGCTAATTGTTTTGCCATAGTCTTCTTCGGATTCATCAATTATTGGTACACTTCCTTCACACCAAGTTTTGTTTTGTTTTTTGTTTTTTTTTTTTGACGTGCAGTACTCTTTTCGTACTCTTTCTCTACTAATTACCTAACCTATGTTCAGAACTAGCTAGTGCTTTGTCAGCCTTTTTTCTGACAAACGGGACATCAAATTCCCTGTATACCTAATTCAATTAACTGTAGGGTCGAAGCTCCTCTACGTCTGCTAATCTTATCATGTATATTTCTACCAAAAAAAATCTTATCATGTATTTATGTACGAAAAAGTTCTTATATTCTTTAATTTTTTTTACTTGGATAGAAAAGAAATATTTGATTGAAAGCACTTGTGTAATATGCTATTGCCTTTTCTGGTAACGATAGGGGTGTGGGTAATACAAAGTACTGAATTAGAAGAAGTGAAAAAGGAGTGATCGTTTATTATGTGGTGCTTTACAATATGTTGGTTTTGGAAATTAGGTGTCGTATAGAGCTGCAAGTATTTTTATTTTTATTTTATTTTTTTGAAATGGGTATTTTGTTCACATCATCGTTGGAAAAAAAAAAAAAAAAAAAACTCACTAAATTAATCAAGAGAAATCTCCCACCCAAGGAGTCATGGGGATGGTAGGCTGGGTTTTGCATCTTTGCTAGAGAATTTTGATGCGGGGTGTTGTTGCTTAATCATGTTTTTCAAGAGATTAATGTTTATTTCTTGTTTAATTTCTGGATCAATTTGTGTGCCATAAAAAATAAAATAAAAAAATAAAAAAACTAACATGAGAGAACTCACCAAAGAAGAATAAGAACAAAAAAGAACAATTTATAAAAGAGGAGGTTGTATGATGAAAAATGTGTTAATACCATTCTAATGAGGCAGATATTATTGTAAGGCATAATTGATGTTGAGTTCTTTTAGTTTCTTTGTCAATATATATCATACTAGTTAGGTGAATATGTTATGTCACTATGAATTTTGGTGAATATATAATATATATATATATATATATATATTTTCCTCAATGACACAGAATATATTTATATATATATATATATAGTAGTGATCTAAGAGAAGAATCCATTTTTAGAAGATGACTTTACAATTCATGAATGTAAGGAGAAGATGACAACTAATAGCGTCGTCATCGCAAAAATTAATGAGAAAAAAGGTCACCAATTAATGCAACCAAACAGAATGAGCTCCCCCACATGCATTCTTCTCACAAAGTTATTTTCAGTTTGTTTGGCTTATGTATTTGACTGTTGTGATATTGCTAAAGGTTACTTATGTACTACATTTAATGAAATTGATAAGATAATGTATGAATCTCTGAATGAGGGAAACTTATTTATGGATTACAATTTCGTTTTAATAAATATGTATTGTTGTTTCTGGTTGATTTTTTGTATTCGCCGTCAATAGCACTAATGAGGTCAAATATCATGTTATGAAAATGTATTTGATGAGTGTGTTTTAATAAATATGTATTGTTGTTTGTTGTTGATTTTTGTTCAATAACTCAATGTGGCAGTGATCCGAATTTTTTTGTGCATTCTTTTTTTTAATTTAGTCTCTTGATTTTTTGTTAATTTTGTGTGAATGTGTGAGTTAATTCCGTAAATAGAATCGGTCAATATTGTTTCAATTTTTACGATGACTCTTCCAATATATATGAAAGTACACCACTGATAATAAAGTTTTGACTATAACGTGTATTTCACATATGATCTTATTCGAGTAATAAATATACCGCTCCACTTTCACGTATGATCATCTTTAAATATTAAACTCTTGTTTCGAATATAGGGTTTGTTTGGTGTATGAGTTTGAGTTGAAATTGATAAGTTTAAATAGTGATTGATGTGTACTTTTTCAGAAAAGACAAAAAACTTTTGGGGAAAAAGACAAAAATTGAGTTAAAATCCATGGGTTTGGACCTGTGGTCCAAACGCACCCATAGTTTTGAATCAACTTTTTAAAAATATTCAAATTTAAGTTAATTTTTAGACTATTTTGATATTCGCGCTACATTCATTTTTTTTCTTCCACACTCCAACTCAAAAAGAATCACATTCTGAGTTAAATGATCTTTAAGCATTTAGGAACAATTGGCCAGACGAAGACTAAAATATTTTTCCACTTCCATACACCAAGTAATTTGTTGTTCAGAACTAGCTGGTGCTTGTCAGCCTTTTATTACACTCCAAAGTTCCTGACATCAAATTCATTGTATTTACCGAAGTAGGGAAGCTCTACTGCTACATATAAGTTACAATTTTATAAATTTACGAAAAAGTTCTATTTGAAAAAAAAAAAAAAAAATTTTGTGACAAACGTGCTTAACCCGTAAATTATGGCATCATGACCTTCTATTCGTTGAAAAATTCTTGCCATCTATATACTTATGTATGTATGTCCTAAATATTTTTAGGATCCGTTTAACAGAGTTTATCTTGTTATACATTTAATCAACAAAAGAATAGAAGGAAAGAAAAAAACTACTAATTTTTACGTAAGTGTCTGGAACTTTTTTTTTTTTGAAAAAAAAAAGTTTAATAGATCAAAATAATTTTGATAGTGCTTTTTCCATGATCTATTCATTGCTTGCTTAATCTCCATATGTTATCCATGATTGAATTAAGGACTTTTTCCGTTCTACCTTTTCAATCATTTTAACTTCAAATTCTATTATTCTCCATTGAAAGAACCACCAATTGTAAAGCCATAGAATCGGTAAACCATCAGAGAATACAAAGTAAATCGATGGCCAAGATCTTGTTATATTATCTTTCAATTCCCGAATAATGCCTTTAAGTAGATAACATGTACTATTGTTAAGATAGCTATGGATTCCGTATCTATGAATCTTGATTTCTCCATCTATAAGTCATACACCCAAAACACAAGTATATTGATAATCAATTATCAGTGTCTCACCTATAGTGAATCAAAGTACATAAGTCATGGATGCGAACTCAAGTATTTATTTCAGAATTAAGATTAATGCAGGATTATAATCAAAGCGTCATTGATTCTTATAAACGGAATTATTAAACCGAATCAATTAACACCTTAGGTCCAGTCCAATGTCATACCTCAATACTGGTATTGTAACGATCCGACTTCTCGAACCGTTAACTAACTTACTAATTCTTATTTAATTTAATCTTAACACTTATTTATATTTAGTTCTAAAAAAATACATAATTTTTTTTAAAATTATATTCATACTACAAGAGTTAGAACTACTAAATTTTTTTTGACTGAGGAAATTAAAAACATCTAGTAAATAAGTATCCTATTCAAATTAATATTTAGATAATATTTTAAAAAAAACTATAACTTTATGTAAATTAAAAAGAAAGAGTCTAAAGTCTTTTTCGCGTAAAATACTCATACTAGTTTAGTAATACCAAGACATTGGAACATAGTTATAAATATAGTCGATACAAAATGATTTAAGAAATCTAAATGCGGAAATTTAATTCGTGGTGGTATCCCACTCCCGTCCTTCATCGCCTCCGCACAACTTTGCCAATCCATAAAACATTTAAGTAGCGGGCTGCTTACCCGCGTTACCTACAGCATGAACACACAATGATGAGCTTTCGCTCAGCAAGTACAAACAATATCTCACAAATCATTTTCATAAAATCATATCATCACATATAACATCACGAATGTTCAAAATCAACTTGCTAAATCATGCACCTCATGTATATGACTTGACATTCTAAATTTAGCGAATTACTTGTGTATTTCTAGTCATAGCATATGCAAAGTGGGTCTAATTAACTCAATGCCCAAAGTGGGTCTAATTAAGTGTCGGTTTGTTTGTGTAATTTATCTCTTGGAAAGTCCAATTATCTTCCTTAATACTAATTGTTATCATTATTAATTTTTAATTCCTCAACAAGAAAAATCTATAAGCTAATTAAGGTTATTTTGGCATTGTTGTGTTGTGAAATTTTTTTTTTTTGCAGCTCTGCATTGAGTCTGGAGTACTTATTGTCCAGAAGCAGGTAAGCATTTGATAATATTTTTTTTCTAAGTTTTTGTGAATATAAATGGTCGAATTTTAGGTGTTTGGTTAATTATAAATAAAATTATTATGGAGATGTATATTAACTAAAATAGATATCCTTTTTTTTCTAATAAATATATGTGTAATAACATATTTTAATGCACATACTTTTATAGAAAATAGAAAGAGCAAAATTACGTGCAAATCTTTTTCATATACATCTTTTTGAAATTACAATAATAAAAGTTTAAAACTCCACAATTTAAATAGGAAATAAATTTTAAAATTTATTGTATTGACAAAAGAATTTGTTATTTCTTTTAGAAAGGAAAGAATTTGTATTTTTAAACAACAGTTAAACATAATTTGCTCATTTGTTATAGAGAAAAAAAAAATGAACAGATTGAAAATTATTTTTAATATTGATCGGATATTTTAGTAAATTTACAAACTTACCGTAGAAGCAACTGTTCAAAAGCAACCCCTAACACACTTCTCAAATTTTGCTATAGGCAAAAGCTGTTAGAATCTGTAGCTATGTAAAAATAAGGTACTTTACAAAACACCTCGGACTTGATGTAGATTATTAGAGAATCTAAAAATAATGCTAAACCGGCCCTAAATTTTGTTTTAATTTCCTATTGGGTGAATAATTGCGTTTCAATTTCTCTAGTTTCCATATATAGTTTTCACCGAGTTGCCAACACTTGGATGCATCGTCTTCTCTTTTTGGGCGAGTTATCAACCATTCATTTGATCGAGAAAGGACTTGCTGTCCTACTAGGATAGCCAGGCCATTTGGGGTGGACATGTTTGAAAACGATTTTCCACGCTGAAGTTTGGACCACAACACGATAAGCAGTCTATGTAAACATTTTTTTTTTTTTGGTGAATCGGTCTTCATAACTTTTCAGGATTCTGATCCAGCTCATTCTATCTTTCCATCAGTGTATGGGCCCATACCATTTGTACCATAAGAATAATACAACCCCTTCTCTCTCTTATTATTACTAGCTAATTCAACACATGATGCGCACGTTGAGTAATACATTACGTTAAAAAATACAAAAATTTAAAGAAAAAATTAAAAAAAAAAGTACAACACGATAAAATAAAATAAAAAGAAATTAAAAATCGAATATATGTACGAAACTTAAACAATCAAACCAAAATTTCTAACAAAATTTCAAAAAAATTTAGACAAAAACCCTTTTCAAACATATTAATAAAAATATAAGTTATTGAATAGATATATAAACGATTATGTATATGCATATATACATAAATGTAATGAGAAACGAAAAAGGTATTAGAAATTAAAAAAAAAGGATAAAAACATACAAGAAAATAAATGAGAGGAGAAAGAGAAAAAGATAAAGAAAGAAAAATGATGAAAGCAAAAAAGAAAAGTAAAAAAAAAAAAAAAACAATGGCCAAACACATGACGGAAGGAGGGAGAGCATTATTGATTCTTTTATAAATGTTATTATTATTATATATATACTATTATGTTATTATTATTATAAGATGAGAAAATTTCGCTGGTAGCCACCCTTATGCTACCAGCTCTTTTTTTTTTTTTTTTTTTCCCCCACTGTTAGGGTGACTTTGCACTTTTTTGGCACCCCATAGATTTTCTTAAGCTTGTTAGAAAAGTGATCTGACAATATATTGCGGCATTAATGTCCAATGAGTGTCGTGAAGGCGTCATTTGTGTTCTTCTCTCTAATGTTGTTATTATTATTATTATCTTTTCCTTCTATGGGGTACATGCCTATTTACAAACATTTTGTGGGTTTCCAATTTTTTTTTTCTATTAAATTCACATATAATAATATATTTTTTGAATTTGAGTAACCAAAACAAGTTCAAACCCTCCAAATAAACAACTCATCATTTCCTTTTATAATAATATGCATACACACACACACACACATATTGCTTTTGTAATTATGACAATATATATTACACCTAACGTTTAAAAATCGCAATCATAAGCAACCAAAAAGATCCCCAAGGATTAAGAGTATTTGTATATCGCTAGACTTGTCTTATTTTGAAAACGTTTAGGATGTAATTTAAACAACGACCTTACGTTCAAGTACAATCCAAGCACTCCAATATATAAAAACAGTTGTTCAAGTAACATGCTTAATATGACTTGATCAAGTCAATGGTCGATTTTTAAGATAGGAGTAATAGTGTAATACAAATTGTTAAGGCCCGTTTGGGGAGATATCTAGAGATGGTGTTTTGAAAATTGAGTTGGAAATGTGTGTTTTGAAAAAAACTTTTGAAAAAGTTATTTAATATAGAAAATAGTACAAAAATTTGAAATGTGTTCAGAAAAAAACATGCAAAATGAATCTTGTCTTGTTCGTCTCGTCGATACGAGCATTTTGACATAAAAAACATTTCATTTCAATTTGAAATAATAAAGTTATGGACTTTTAAAGTTTGAGTTTTTTAAAAATAGAAGAGAAACAAAATTTGATTTAGAGTTATAATTTTGAAATCCAAATGGTAAAATAACATATGGAGACAGCACCCTAATCCTAAATAAATAATGATTAGTTGTACTTGAGACTACATGACCTATAGTTTTACCTTTTGTGAAAGTTTTTTTTTTTTTTTTTTTGGTAGAATGTTTTGGCGAAAGATTATTTCGTGCAATTTTTGGCAATTTTATTTGAATTTCACATTCAAAACGTTGTTGTGCTTTCATCCCAAATCTAATGACACAGAGATTGATATATCCAAAAAAGTGAATTTCTTTTTTTAGGTACATGAATTTACTTGAGAAACATACAGAATACATCATCTTTTAGCTCAAAGTATCATAACAACGGTTACATCAAGACGCATAATATTCCAAACATTTTCACTGTCGGGTCCTTCTCTGAATTTTCTTTAATGCGTTCTTTGATGAGAGTAGTCACAGCACTAATTAACCGACATGTTGACTAACTTCAACTTTGCAACATAAAGATTCCACTACGCGTCCGATTGGTACAATAGATCGTTTGTGATCGAATTAAAAATCTATATCGAATTTACCCATCGATGCTACGTTACGGGGAAGTAGTACGACTTCATGCAATGAATCATGACAAGACTTTATCTTGCGTTGTGTAGCCCCTTTTCACTTCCGCAAGCTTGCAACTCTTTTGGACAATTGGATGGCCCCTCTGGCAATAATTCTCCACCATCCAATCCAATATTTATCTACCAGATGATGGATATATAGAAATAATACCGACTTCTGAAAAAATATAAATTGTTATACTTTTAGTTGAAATTTTTTTCAATAGATATGAGATTTCGAATAATCGAAAATTAATTGGATAGTAGTAAGGATGTTGAAATTAAATAGCATATAATGTTCACAGCTGAATAGTAGGTTTATATATTCCCCCTAAAAACACAATATTATTAGGTTATATATACTATACCCTAGCAAGCTAATTTTTGTAGTCTTGCAGACACTGAACAGATAATTGAATTATTTTTTACTTTGTTGATAGAAAAATGGATGCATATATAGAGTTTTTCTACGATCTTTTCTGTAAAAGAACGTTTAATGAATTAGACGTAATAATAGTATAGGAATAACGTATCATTATATATATTATAAATTTAAAAGATATGCGTTGCATGTTAATACATAGAAAGTATAGTTCTATTACTTAAAATATCCGCGATAAAACTCGGAAACGCACCCAACCAAACATTATCAATACTTGAATTACTAGCAAACTTTGCAAGTGAGTGGGCAGCCATATTACATTGACGAGAATATGACCACACGAACCGCCACCAGCTTCCTCCCTCAACAGCTTCCTCCACCCAAGTTCACTAGTGTTATTTACCTTTTTATTCTTTATAGTTTGCTCTCATTCAAAGAAAAATACACCTTTTAATTTCAAAGTTTTATGTTTTAATACCATTAAAGTACATTTAATATACAAATTTAAACCTTATTCTTGATTAATACTTAATTTTGATGTCGAAATACCCATAATACCCTTAAAAAGAAAAACTAAAATTTAGTGTTATTTATCTTTTAAGTAGTGCTTAGGACACCAATTCCGATCCTAACTTTTTAAGTACCAACTCATGTGTTGTATTTTTATTAGTAGATTCATTAATCAATTGGTGTGACAATGTTTTAAAAACTTACCAATAAAAAAACAACAAATCATATGCCACAAAGATTAAGTACTCAAAAGTTGGGATTTAAATTAGCGTCACTAGCATTTTCTTATCTTTTATACCATGTATTTCTTTTTATTCAAAAAGTATACCACAAATCTTTTTTGAAATTACAATAATAAAAGTTTAAAACTCCACAATTAAATAGGTAATAAATTTTAAAATTTATTGTATTGACAAAAGAATTTGTAATTTCTTTTAGAAAGGAAAGAATTTGTATTATTAAACAATAGTTAAACATAATTTGCTCATTTGTTATAAAGATAAAAAAACAAACAAATTGAAAATTATTTGTAATATTGATTGGATATTTTAAGGCCTGTTTGGGTGGTGAGTTTAAACTCACCACCATCAACTCAATTTTTGTCTTTTTCCTCAAAAGTTTTTTGTCTTTTCTGAAAAAGTCAACCAAAATCACTATTTAAACTTACAAATCTTAACTCAAACTCAAACACCAAACGGATCCTTAGTAAATTTAGAAACTTACCGTAGAAGAAACCGTCTAAAATCAACCTCTAACACACTTTTTAAATTATGCTATAGACAAAAGCTGTTAGAATATGTAGCCATATAAAAATAAGGTACTTTATCAAACATCTCGGACTTGATGTAGATTATTAGTGAATCTAAAAATAATGCTAAACCGGCCCTAAATTTTGTTTTAATTTCCTATTGGGTGAATAATTGCGTTTCAATTTCTCTAGTTTCCATGTGTAGTTTTCACCAACTTGCCAATTCTCTTTTTGGGCAAGTGATCAACAATTCATTTGATTGAGAAAGGACTTCCTGTCCTCCTGGCATAGCCAGGCCCCTTGTGGTGGACATTTTTGAAAACGATTTCCGCTAAAGACTTTTTCTGATTATAGGACGTGCACTTTTTCCATGGTGAAGTTTGGATCACATATCATCCACCACATCTTCTCATCGTACGTTGTTAAACAGTCTATGTGACGACAACTTTTTTGTTTTGTCTTTTTTTGTTTTTTTTTTTTGTTTTGGGGTGAATCGGTTTACATAACTTTATAGGATTCTGAACCTCATTCTATCTTTCCATAAGGATATGGGCCCATACCACTTGAACCATAATAATAATACAACCCCTTCTCTCTCTCTCTTATCATCACCAGTTCAACACGTGCGAAGGTTCGCACGTAGATTAATGTATTATGTCAAAAAATAATAATAAATTTAAAGAGAAAATTAAAAAAAAAAATACAAAACGATAAAATAATAATAAAAAAAAAAGAAACTAAAAATCGAAATTGCATACGAAACTTAAATAATCAAAACCAAAATTTCTAATAAAACTTCAAAAAAATTTAGACAAAAACCCATTTCAATCATATTAATAAGAATATAAGTTATTGAATGGATATATAGATATTATGTATATGGGTATATACATAAATGTAATGAGAAACGAAAAAGGTAATAAAAAAAAAACATAAAAACATAAAAGAAAATAAATGAGAGGAAAAAGAGAAAAAGATAAAAAGAAAGAAAAATGATTAAAAAAAAAAAAAACAATGGAGAGACACATAATTGACTCTTATATATATATATATATATATATGTTATTATTCTTATTATATATATGCTATTACGTTATTAAAATTTAGTTGGTAGCCACCCTTATGCACCAGCTCTCTCTCTATCTCTCTCTCTTTATTTTATTTTATTTTTATTATTTCACTGTTGGGTAACCTTGCACTTTTTTGGCACCCCAGAGATTTTTTGAGTTGGAAATGTATGTTTTGAAAAAAACTTTTGAAAAAGTTCTATGGTATAGAAAATAGTATAATAATTTAAAATGTGTTTAGAAAAAAAATATTGACTTCTTCGTCTTATTGATACGAGCATTTTGAAATAAAAATCATTTCATTTTAATTTAAAATGAGAAAGTTATGGACTTTTAAAGTTTGAGTTTTTTGAAATAAAAGAAAGGAAAAATTTGATTTAGAGTTAGAATTTTAAAATCTAAATGATAAAATATCATATGGAGACGGCATTCAAAACAGACTCTAAATAAATAATGATTAATTAGTTGTACCTGAGACTACATGAACTATAGTTTTACCTTTGGGAAAGATTTTTTCGTACAATTTTTTTGGCAATTTTATTTGAATTTCACATTCAAAACGTTGTTTTGTTCACATTCAAAACGTTGATTTGTTCACATTCAAAAAGTAGTTGTGCTTTCATCTCAAATCTAACTACACAGAGATTGATACATCAAAAAAAAGTTAATTTCATTTTTTTATGAAATATGAATTTACTTGAGAAAACTGTACAGAATACATCATCTTTTAGCTCAAAGTATCATAACAACGGTTACATCAAGACGGATAATATTCCAAACATTTTCACCGTCGGGTCCTTCTCTGAATTTTCTTTAATGCGTTCTTTGATGAGAGTAACCGACATGTTGACTAACTTCAACTTTGCACTGTAAAGATTCCACTATGTGTCCGATTGGTACAATAGATCGCTTGTGATCGAATTGAAAATCGATATCGAATTTACCCATCGATGCTACAATTTCCGGGTAAGTAGTACGCCTTCATGCAATGAATCATGACAAGACTTTCTCTTGCGTTGTGTAGCCCCGTTGCACTTCCGACAGCTTGCATCTCTTTTGGACAATTGGATGGCCCCTCTAGCAAGCATTCTCCACCATATAATATAGCGTCAAAAGCTACCCTCCAATCCAATATTTGTCTACTAGATCATGGATATATAGAAATAATACCGACTTTTGAAAAAATACAAATTATTGTGCTTTTAGTTGAATTTTTTTCAATAGAATGGAGATTTCGGATAATCGAAACTAAATTGCATAGTATTAAGGATGTTGAAATTAAATTGCATTTAATGTTCTCATTAGAGGTAGCTTCATCCCTTATTTATCTCACATCCAGACGTAAAATGTCCTCGCATACTCATTTAGGGTCTGGATGTTTAAGATTACTTTTACATTTTAGAAAATGTTTAGGATAATTAACAGATTTAGAGAGAGAGACTTGGAACTCACCTGGAAAATTGGACTATTAGTGGTAAAATGTGTACCTATTTCACTATTGCCCTTAGAAGTTTTGGGTGTTAAATCCCATGCAAAATCTTGTCAAATAATCAGTCCCTTTGCTTAAACCTGTGTTTCGTTGTTAATCCGACCTCAAAATTATTATGTGCTCTTGATTTATTGATGATGACATTTCTTTTTAAGGGATCCAAAATTTGTATTCAACAAATAATAGTCTAGGTAGACACAAAAACACACATACACACACATATACATACATATATATATATATATAGTTTGTTATATAAATTATTAAAACAAGAATCTATATGCTAGCTAAAGCTGAATAGGACTATTGGACTCTAGTTAAAAACATTATAAGCATGGAAGACACAAGGGTGTCTGTTAATTTGGCAAGGGCAATATAGATATTTTGGTCATGTAAGAATTGGGTTAGGTATACAAGAAGTTGGGATGGAGTCACTTAGTGGAGGCTTCTGTTCTAAGCGAACTTTTTTTTTTTTTTTTTCAACTGTACTTTTAAAAACTTTAATTTTTTTTCTCATTAGTTTTATCCCTAACTAAAAATTTATTATCACTATGTAAGCTTTAAGAAACTTTATTCTTTAACGTGTACTTCCAGTTAAATAATAATTGACTCCGTCTTTAAGAAAAAGTACGGTGAATCTGAGATGAATTACTTATCGATTTTATTAATATATTAGTTTCTTGTTTATTTCATGATCTTGTTAGTTACAACTATGCACTATATATTATCACTTCTTTTTTTTTCCTATATTGTGGGTGTAACCAAACCTTTTTTTCCCCCAACAAAAGGCGTGTTCTATGAGCTATGTATATATCCACTTACCCCGAAAAAAAAAAAAAAAAAAAAAAAAAAATTGGAAAAGTGATAAACTAATACATATATATATATGCAACTGGTAAAATATATGTGCTGATATATATATATGCAACTGGTAAAATATATGTGCTGATATATATATATATATATATATATGCGCGTCACACAAACACATATATATATTTTGGACAAACAAATTGCGAGAACATGTTAAGAGAAATATTATTTTAAAATATAATAAACATGAACTGTACTCTAATATTAGCTATTTTCATGTATAAGACGGATGAAGACAAAATTTTCTGAAGTGATCTCTATTTGTATGTGTGTGAATATATATATATGTAATATATATATATGTATATTTAGATATTAAATGCGGTCTAGTGCTCAGGATAAAGTTCAGGTCGAACAGACAACGAAACAAAGATTGATTTGCAAAAGGACTCATCAGTTGACAAGCATAGCATAGAATTCACTCACCCGTTTACAGATTACATCTCTAGCTCTCGATCCCTTCTCAAGTCCGGTCCATCTCACACAACAAATATATATATATATATATATATATATATATCCATCTGAGAAATCCCAGAAAAAGAAAAGAAAAAAGGAATTACTATAAGATTAAAAAAATAAAAAAAAAAAAAGAATATGTGTATATATAATAGAGTTATAAAGAAAGCGTAAAATGAGAAGCAGAAGGAATACCTGCAGGTAGATAAATGAAAGAGCCTGATTCCACATCCCCCAGGCCCCATGTTTGTGCGCTCTGTGCTCAAAGTTCCTGCTGAATTTATAGAAGATAAGACGAGAAAACGACACAAAAACAAATTTATTATTTTACTTTTTTTTGTTTGGGATTTGTTATCCTAATTTGCGGTTTGTTGAAGTTATCAATTAGTTTGAAGCGTGTGTAACTTCTCTCTTGATCTTTATCTTCTACTGCTACTTACTTTACACGTGAGGAGCTTTGACTTGCTGGTATAACTTTCTGGAATTACACAAGTAATAAATAAATATTTTCGTTAAAAAGAAACCCGGACGATTAAACTATATTGATGATCAATATACAAGAACTTTTCTACGTGGCACACATGTACAAATTGATACTTATAACTTTTTTATATTATAATAATAACTAGTTGATTCTAATATAATTTTTTAATAATATTATCTATTTATACTAATACATACTTTTTAATAATACTTTATATTATAAGATAATTAATAGAAAGTCACATGTAAATCAATTAGTAGTCACAAGATATAGATTGGATGTTACAAGTACGGCTCTTGTCCTGTTGCCGAATAGGGAGAGCAGAACAATAAATAACATAAGTCATAATGTCGAGTTTTTAAGATATAAATCTTGATACCTTCCTAATTTGGGAAGAAAAATTAAAACTGAAATATTCCTAGACAAAGAAATCCTCAAAAAACAAGATACTCCTAAAAAATTTCGAATTAGTATAATTAAAATCATAAGTGTTAATCAGATAATAGAAATCCTGTTGGTCAACTCTATTGATCTACGTTACCACATCCTGATGATCCGCATCAACAGCGCATGTGAATTCTACCTAGCTTCCTCCTCGAAACGATCAAATGAGTTAGTAGAACCTTTTTTTTTATTTTTTTTAATCGCCAACTCAGTTTGGTTTTTAATAAAAGAAAAAAAAAAAGAGGAAAAAAAAAAAAAAAAAGCTCAGAATCCAGCCTTAATGGTAAACTATATAAACAAAATTGTAAAAAAAAATAATTCAAAAAAAAAAAAAAAAAAAACACCTTTAAAATGCAAATGAACCCAACCAAAAAGGTGTTGTCATTTTTATATTTTGGAACCTTTTCCTTTTCTAACACGAATTTATAGATTTATAATATAATTTTAGAAATAGAATCTTGAATCCTTTTAAATTATTCATTTCTATTTATTATTATTTTTAGCAAGCAAGTGCATAATTAGTAATTTTCTCTGTAAGTGTTACATTTTTAGTGATTTACTCAATAATTACATAATTAGCGATATAGGTTAGCATAACATAATAGGGAAGGAGGTATGTTTTAATATCGCTCGTTCTTTTTTCTGTCTACTTGAAATTAATGAGCATAACTATTTGCTAAAATATTTTAAATAAAAAAAGAATCGTTCCAAATAATATGCTATTCATGATCTATAGTCCTTTTTTAACCTTTTCTTTTTATTAGATGGAATTTACCCCCATTGATACCCATTAATTAATATTTTAATCGATCGTTTTTGTATTTTTTTTTTTCCCTTTAATTCCAAGTCGTTGAACTTTTAAGAGTGTATCCTTGGCTTGGGCTTGGATTATTAAGTACCACTTAACTGGCCTTCAGGGACCAAAGAAATGATGCTGGAAAAATGTTGGGAAAAAGTATATATAACATATCTACTACTTCTCAACATAAAGTTTTTAGGGTTTTTCTTTCAATCAACTTTAATATTTAAAAGGATTGATGAATAAATATTTTATAAAATCTCATTAATAGTAGAAAAAAATAATTACATACAAGTTTAATGAGCTATATACTTGTCTTTGTGATATTTAAAACGTGAAAGACCAAAAATACCCTAGATAAAACAGGACAAACGAAAATTGGTTACATGAGGAATGCCCAATAGATTAGGTTGGATTAAGGTTAACATTGACAAAGTGGCTTGGGGAGCTCCTAATAGATTAGGTTGTGATTGTATTTTTTCACACTTGTAGGGATTTATCAAAGGTTGTTTTTCGGCTTTTATTTCTTGAGGCTGAAATTCTAACTTTTATGATTGCTATAAAGAAACTAAAGTTTGGGAATTCAAATATGGTCTCTTCATTAATGTGACTCCATTTATGTTGTTAATTTGTTTAAAAATAGATTATTTATAGTGGTGCCTTAAGAATATAGAAGTCATTGGACCGGTTTATCATTATGCTAATAGTTTGATTGTCAAGGTCGTTCATAACATCAGGGAAGACAACAGTATGACAGAAAAACTGACTCCCCCAGTTGGGATCTTCTGATGTTTTCTATTGGTAGTCTTCCGCTTTTGATTTCCAAATAATTGATTCGTCAAATAGGATATGTCTCCCTTACCTCTTTATGGATTTACGTAATTTCTCTGAGATCAAACGCTCTTTTCCCCTTTTCTTAAACTTTTTTCCTTCAAGTTTTTCCACCCCTAAAAAAAAAAAAAAAGTTTTTTTTTCCCCCTTTTCTGCAATTGTTTGCGCTGGGTAGATCTGATATCGGCTTGTAGTTAGCTTCTTTTGGTTTCTCCATTTTGGAGTTTGTGTTTCTTTAATTTACGTCTTAACTTTGTATTTCTTTTTCTGTTTTAATAATAAAGCAAATTGAGGACGGGGTATATGGTATGGGTAAGGAGGGGTGTCAATTTAATTGAGATGTTTCTTAATTTCTTGTTATCAGTTGTTCTCTTTCTTAAATATATATATATATATATATATGACTAAGGAAAACTAGTTAATAAAAATTGATGAAAGCTTTTAATTGACACACTAAAAGGCACATATATATTTTCTATTATAGAAGGGAGGATGGCTTCCAAGTATTTTAGTGTGAAAAAATATATTAATATATCATTTATATCTCCAAATATAAAAATACAAATATGAACCAATATCAACAACCTATAATTTTTTTTAATTTCTAATAATAATAGTTAAAATTCTTATAATAATGTTTAACATACATAAAATGAGGGTACGTATTATGAAAATCAATAAACTTTTATAGTTGAGCAAAAAAATTTGTAGAAATAAATCATTTTATCTGCACTATATAGCATATATAAGTTGAAATATTAATGAAAATAAAAAATATATATAATAAGAAATAAGGTGCAAAAAACTAATATATATATATATATATATATATATAAACAACTACACGATATTGGAATAATAAGAAATTTAAAGACCTATTTCCCTGTCTAAAAGAAGAATTGCACTCTGTTTAGGCAAGGAGAATTTGCATTTTGATTGAAACACGTAAATAGTAGTTTTTAAGGGCATACTTGAGAGAAAAAAAATATTTTAATTGAGACTTTTAAAAGAGTACTACTCATTAAAAAATGTAAGTTTTTAAAAGTAAGATTCTCGAAAGAATATTTAAGTAAGGGTACAATCGAGATATTTTATTTTAAGGGTAAATTCAAAGAATGTGATCAGAAAAAGTTAAATATTTTAAAAAAATCATCTTTTAAAAAAAGATTTAAATGCAAATAATATCTCAAAAACTATTAAAACAAAATGTGTTAATTTTATTACTAATAATACTTGTAAAAACTAATAGTTACAACTTTTTAGGGTAAACATATTCAGATTTAATAACTTTATCATAAGATAAATTGCTACAACTTCTTTTGTATATTAACGCTTAAACAAAACTTTTTAAACCCATTTTTGTCTATATCATTATTTTAAAAATATAATTATGTATGTTAATTCACTTTGTTTTTCTAACATTAATATATACAGAAATATTCTGTAAAACATAGAAAGAAGTTTTTTGTAAGAAGAGAAGATAATGTTTTAAGTTCTCTTTGTTTTTCTAGTACATTAACCATGAAGTAGGAAATAATTATCTTCTCTTTGTTTTTCTAATACATTAACCATGAAGAAGGAAATAATTATCTTCTCTTTATTAGAAGTCAATTAATATAACATCTAATATATTTAGTTTAACACATTTGCAAGTATACGTTTATAGTGAAGTATTAGGTATGAAAGTAGTTAAAACAAAAATACTTCAGTGTGAGATGTGAGAGCATAAACAAGTTATATGGATTAAAAATTGACCATTAAATATAAACAAAATGAAAAGAGAATAAGTTTGAACCATTAGATTGATTCAACCAAAAGGTTGAAGTACAAAAGCTATTCTTCCTTCTATATTAGTATTATAGGTATAATTATATATATAAACAAACAAACAAACAATAGATTAAAAATATTAACCAAAAAAAAAAAAAAGCAAGCATGTAAGTTGGAACAAAAACTATTTTTTCCCCTTACCACTTCTTATCTAGAGTAATAGACTAGCTTGGGTGACGTACCTAAAGCACGTGTTTTCTTTTTTACTTGTATTTTTTCTTACAATAAGTTATTAAAAATAGAGAAAGCTTTGTTAATTAATTAAACTGCTATTAGTAGATTACGTTTAATACCAACTTTCAACTTCTTGATTGAATGAAAAGGTTAAGGAATTAATTCTTGTTTATACAATTTATATTACATTACATTAACTATCCATATTTTTTTTATTTATTCTACTTTTAATTGTTAAAAAGTGTGAATATTTAATGAGCAGATCCACTTTTTGGTTGAAAAATAAATATAAAATTACCTATTTTAATTTTTTTATGATAATAAGAACTGTACTTTTATATTGTTGGTAGGAATTGTTATTTTTGCGTTGGACAAATTTTTAATAGTTTGAAATTTGACTGTGCGTATTGCGTTATAAATTTTAACATAAAAACTCACAAATCAAACTATTAAAAAGTAAATTTAATGATTAAAATAACAGCACCTACCGCCAGAGTAAAGAACAATTCCTAGTGTAAGTGTTAAATAAAAAAAACAAAAAAAAACAAAAACAAAAACAAAAAACAAAAAAAAAAAAAAAAAAAAGCAAACCTAAGCAAGCATTTATTTTGCTCAACCTTCAAAGGGTTAAGTAAAAGAGTTTTGTATGTTGATCAAAACACATAAATAATATAACCTTTGAAAAACACATAAAAATAGATACAATATTAAACAAAACAAAAACAAAAAAACAAAAAAAAAACGTTGAGAAAAATTATGTGGGGGGAAAAAATTAAAAATCATGTAAATGTAAAGGTCATATATGAATAAATAATGTTCTTTAATGTTTTGAAAAAGTATGTACAAAAACAGGGACATATTTAAAAAAAGAGTAAAGCTAGGGGTACTGCTAGTGTCTTACACCATATGAGGTGGCTCCTTATATCATTTGTCATTTGGTAAGAGGTGGGGTCCATCTTATTAATTAAAAAACAAATCAACTTTATTTTTTTTCATCCACGTAATGTGGTGAGGGACACCAGAGGTGTCCTCTTAGTTTATTCTTAAAAAAAGTTATATTTAGAGTAAAAATATTAATAAACGACATTAAAAAAATGCGAGATAAAAAAGACAACATACGAACGAACGAAACTATTTATATAGTTGAAGTATTTTTAGCACAAAAAAAAAAAAAAAGAATAAAAAAGTGGTCGAAGTGCAATATATAATGCGGAAAATTTGAAAAGAAAAGGTAGGTAGAAATAAAGGTTTAACATTACATCAAAAAAGCATTCGTAATAGTATATTAAAGTATAACGCATGTGCATAGGTTTGTAAACAACGTAAAGGTAGTGAGGAGTTAAGAAAGAAAAACTAATTGATTTGAACTTTCCAAAAAAAAAAAAGAAAAAATTCTAGTCGGTTTGTGGTGTATGAAAGCGTGAGATGTGGCAGGAATAAAGAGCTATGTGGATTAAAAGTAAACCATTAGATTGAAATTGAACAAAAGGGTAATGAATTTGAACCATTGAATTGATATAATCAAAAAGTTAAGTGCAAATGTCATTCTTCTTTCTATATATTATTATAATTATAGAAGAAAATATATAGAGATTCACCCAGAAACGATTAATATCGGGTAACAATAAAAGAGCAACTATATGTATGTATATATTGTTCGAAGCTCTGTATGTAAAGGAAAAGACATTCTTTTTGCTTTTTGGTTAATACATAAGAGTACGTGAGAGCATTCACAACAACCATGTCAAAAGGATGTACTTATGAGGAAAAGTTGGTTTAATTGGGAGATTAATTTGCTTTTTATTTTTATTTTTAAAATTTTTCTGATTCTGTGATGATAATTTGCGTTAATATGGACTCCATTACTAATGTCATTACCAACAAATCTTCTCTATTCTCTTGATTGGTTGATGTAAGCAGATTATTAAATCATGTTAAACATTATTGTAATCTATTTTTCATTCTGTTAATACTTGGTATAGTTTCGAAGAAATTAATTATACGTCTGTCAAGTCCCTGATCTTTCATACATAATTTGTACTATTTTATTGGAATATATTGTACTATTATTGAATATTATTTTATCACACGTGAGTAATTAAGTATTGCTATTCATGGCTCTCTTTTACCTGCTATACCAATTTAAAAAAAAAAAAAAAAAAAAAGAATATTACTAATGAAGAAGTTCATTTTCAAAAATGAAAAAAAAGTTCTTAAAGTGAGCAATTAAATATTACTATTCATGGCTTTCGTTAACTTGCTATACTAATTTTTATAAATTCATTTTAAAATAAAAAAGAATAAAATCTTTAAACTCATTTTAGAAGGAAAACGTTAACGTAAGCAATTAAATATTTTTATTCATGGCTCTCGTTTAATTGCTATACCAACTTTTTATAACTTAAATTTTCAAAAATAAAAAAGGGTAAAAATTTTCAATTCATTTTTGTTGGGGTCAGATTTCGTGCCTCATCTCTCATCGTCCATATGGCATGATAAAGCAAGGAGATTAATTCAAGAATCAAACACCTTCCTGAATTCATCATATGAAAAGATCATAAAACCTGTCATATTTAATCTTACAAGCAATCAAAGAAAGAATCTAGCCTTAAAAAAGACTTTCTCAAATTCAACAAGACAAGATATTTATAAAAAGTCAACCAAGACCAAATGAGTCAACTTCCAATAAATAAATATGACAAGATCTACACCAAATCAGGTAACTGAAGCTACCAATCTTTATCGATAAATAGGAGGCATCCTCATATGCCCAAGGGCTCGAATCCTTAATCAACTTTCACCCATTCTATACAGAGAGAACGCCCAAATACACCCAAGACATCCAATCTCATATTCAAAATCATTTCATCTTCACGAGAATCACGCTCAAAGAAGAGATTTTTGCCCGAGGCATATTAGAAATCATTGGAGATCCACCCAGTTCATCGGACATCATCTCTGACCACAACGAGATCATCCCACAAGAGGCCAAATCATCTCAGAATTATCCTAGAATTCCCATTATTCCCGGAATTCCTGCATCTTCACCCGATTTTCTCTACTCCTTGCTATCTCTCCCTATTTCATGCATTCTCCATCTCTATTCTTCTCATTCTAACTGTTACGACATTCACTGTACTATTTCATCAATTATAGTAAAATCCTTGGAGCCACCACAAAGGACTAGCTCCCATATTAAGAGTGAACATCTATAAATCTCGTGTTCTTTGTCTCATTTACTTTGCTAAACTGTTATTTTGCAGTTAACACGCTCAGTTAACAAAGCATACATTTAGTTGGTTCAACAATACAGCCATAGGTCCTAACTCGACTCAATCCGATTCGACTGTAGATTTTATCCTCTACAATTTTCAAAAAAAAACAAAACAAAACCAAAAAAAAAAAAAACATTTAAATTTTGACAATATGGTGCATTAACAGCATAATTAATAAATTCATCTTTGGGTAGCTTAGCAGCAGAAACTAGCCAAGGCACTGACATCAACAGATTAGCAGGTTTCTTTTCAATTTCAATATGAGAACATGTTCATCGGATCTGCTTTTAATTTGTTGTTATAGAGTTATTTTTCAAGTAAATTTGAAATACTTGTTTCACTACTACAAAAAGTGGATTCCACGACAGCGCTTCCACGACCGTTTTTAAAAAAACCGTCGTGAAAAATGTGCAAAAATACGGAGCGGAACAGAGTTTCTGAAAACTGTCGTGGAAGCCGTAGCTTCCACGACGGTTTTTAATAACCGTCGTAGAATCACCTTACTTCCACGACGGTTTTGAATAACTGTCGTGGAAGCGGGTGCTTCCACGACGGTTATTCAAAACAGTCGTGGAAACGGGTTGCTTCCACGACGGTTTCTAAAAATTTTTTTTTTTCCAAAAAAATTTCAAAAAAATTTTTTTTTGACCTACCACGACGGTTTTTTGAAAAAAACCGTAGTGGTAGGTCAAAAAAAAATTTTTTTTTTTTGAAATTTTTTTGAATTTTTTTTTTTTGAAAGTTTCACCCTACCACGACGGTTTTTTCCAAAAACCAGTCGTGGTAGGTATGAATACGAGAATTTTAAAATTTTTTGAAGTTGTTCAACTTTTCGGAAGCGTATATTACAAACAAAAAAAAAACCCTATTTCCCATCCTATTACACTCCGAGCCTTTTTCACTCTCTAATACAAACTCTAACTCCAAACCCAAAGCCGCACATATCCTCCCTCCATTTATCGCTCTCCGCTCCCTCTCTACATTCTCGCCGCCATTTCTCTCTCTCTCTCTCTAATTCCGAGTCTTTTTCCCCCTCTCTCTAGCCGCCATTCCTCTATCTCTCTCTAACTCCGAGCCTTTTTCCCTCTCCCTCTCGCCGCCATTCCTCCATCCCCTACATTCTCTACCACTCCGCCCGTACCCACGCTCAACAATCCGGTAAGTTGAAATGTATCTTGCTTAGGTTAGGCACGGATTTGGGAATTTTCCGTCCAAAATGTTGATTTTGTTGATTGTGGTTTTTGATTGTGAAATTTCTGTCCAAAATGTCAAAAATCCACAATGTTCCTTCCAAAATGTTGATTTGGTTGATTGTTGATTTGGGAATTTTCCATAAAAAATTGTCCAAAATCCGTCCTTTCGGTGATTGGTGATTGTCGTTGTGATTTAGATTGCTTTAAAATTGATTGGGTAAGACACGGATTTGGGAATTTTCCAGAAAAAATGTTGATTTTGTGAGTTAAATTTTCCGGATTTACTACCCGTGGAAAATGAAATGAATTCGCAAATTTTTTTTTTTCGGCGGACCCTACCACGATGGTATTTTTGAAAAACCGTCGTGACAGGTAGACCTACCACGACGGTTTTCTTGAAAAATCATCGTGGTAGGTCCGCCTATCATGACGATTTTTTACGTAGAACCGTCGTGGTATGTTCTTAAATGTCCACATTTAGGTCATATTTTTTGCCTATTCCACGACAGGTAAAAAATCATCGTGGAATCTAAAAAGATTCCACGACCCTGGATTCCACGACGGTTAGAAAACCGTCATGAAAATATTACCATGACAGTTAAAAACCGTCGTGATATCCATATTCTATACTAGTGTTTAGTCAATTCTGAAGATTCGGGAGAAGATGAGCTACTATTGGCTTCTAGAATTCTCTTAGCACTATAGAATTGATTCTGTCAATATGCAACAGATGAACAGAGTCATGCAATGCCTAATTTTCAGGACCATACTTGAATAAAGGGTTTGTATTCATATATTCATATTAGTTGTCTTTTTTGTTGGTAATTATTTAAAGGTTTGTAACACCAATTGATTGTATCTACCAAGAAAAGGATATGATAACTTACTATAAGGTGAGTTGGCACTCAAAAACTGATATTAGAGTTAATGTCCTTATCATATCTGTATATGTATCTCTCTATACATGAGCATCGATAATTTGTACATGATATGGAAGTACTATTTAATTAATTTCTTGCATGTTTTTATTTTAAGGAGGTAAATACAGAAATAAAGAAAATTGCCAAAATCTAAACAAGTTTCCTAAAAACATGTAGATATATGTATACATACATGTAGAGGGTAAAATCTATAGTCAAATCGGATCGAGTCAGGTTAGGGCCTATGGTTGTATTGTTTAGCCGACTAAGCGCATGTTGAGTTAATTGAGCATGTGAGCTACAAAATAATAGTAAAGTAAAGTAAATGAAACAAAAAAAAACACAAGAGATTTTTAAAGGTTTACTCCAAATGTGAAAGCTAGTCCTCTATGGTGGCTCTGGGAGTTTCACTATAGTTGATGAAATAGTATAGTGAATGTCATACCAGTGAGAATGCAAAGAATAGAGATGGGGAATGTATGTAATAGAGACAGATAGTAAGGAGTAGAGAAAATCGAGTGAAGATGCAGGAATTCTGGGAATTGGGAGAATTCTAGGATGATTCCAAGATGATTCGGCCTTATATGGGATGATCTCGATGTGATTGAAGATGATGTCTGATGAACTGGGAGGATCTCCAATGATTTCTCCTATGCTTCGGGTAAAAATATCTTATTTGGGCATGATTCTCGTGAATATGGAATGATCTTGAACATAAGATTGGATGTCTTGGGAGTATTTGGGCATGCTCTCTGTATAGAATAGGCTAAAGTTGATTAAGGATTCGGATCTTTGCACATGTGAGGATTCATCCTATTTATATATAAAGATTGGTAGCTTCAGTAGCCTGATTTGGTGTAAATATTGCCATATTTGCTTATTGGAAGTTGCCTCATTTGGTCTTGGTTGACTTTTTATAAATAACTTGCCTTGTTGAATTACGGAAAGTCTCTTTTAGGCTAGATTCTCTCCTTGATTGCTTGTAGGAGTAAATATGGCAGGTTTTGTGATATTTCCATATGATGACTTTGGGAAGGTGCTTGATTCTTGAATTGATCTCCTTGCTTTACAATGCCATGTGGACAGTGAGAGATGAGGTACAAAATCAGACCTCGACAATAAGCCTCCCAGTCTTTAGTTGATGAAAATCGACTTAATGAGTGTTTGGTAGTTGAGTATGTTGGTTCGGCTGATGAGCTGATGGCTTAGTTCGATTGTTCCTCGGGTCGCCTGATGTGGTGGTTCAGTAACTAATTCCTCGTCGGACATCGCTGTGAGTTGAGTAGTTACAATCCATGATAGGGAATCGTGTGGAGTAAGTCGTGAGGGCCAAGGCGTGTTTCCTGAAATTCAAATGATGCGGCATGCTGGGGAGTCTTGTCAACTCGTTCGTCAACTTGATCAAATGTCCTTTCTTGAAGTCGATTTTTCGTGAAATCGCGAACTGTAGTCTTCAGAGGATTCTGCTATCCGATGAACCGAAGTGAGACCTAGGCTATCGTTGCTTGGCGTTGTCACTGTGTCAGACTGATTGCATCGTGGAATCCTTCACGTGTCGATCTTGAAATCGTTGAAGTGGTAGTTGAGGGATGAAGCTGATGTTTGCTTGTAAGGTCGCATCCTGACTAGATCGAACCTAATTGTGTTCAAATCGAAGTAGTCATGGTTGCTAGGATGTCGATATCCAGACCATTTTTCTTGATATTGAGTAGTTGAGAGGAGATATCTTCGTTTTCCTATAGAATTCCTGAAAAGACTGAAATTTTTAGTGAAAACTAACTTGGATTCTGTGTAGGAACTTACCGAACTGGTTTATATGACTCTGTTGGAGCGATGATCATGAAGGATTTGTGTTGAGATCGACAGGGGGAATTGTTTGAACGAGCCCTTGACTTCTGATGTCGTTGAGCCTGTAGTTGATTAGGCTGAAGAGTTATCGACTCATTGTGTGAAGAGTTGACGTGACTTATGACGAGACGATTTGCCTATTTGAATCAGTTGAAGTGTTGTCCCGAAGGGTGAGCATATCCCCAATGGAAATGAAATTGATGTTTGACGAGTGAGCGATAAAGCTTGAGTCAATTAGTGATCCGTTGAGCTAAAATTGGCTTCTTCTTCTTTTTTTTTTCCAAGCATTGCGGATGAGTAATACGTTGGATGTAACTGCCTTGCAAGAGGATATGAAGGATAATTGCTCCTCGAATTGCTTGATGACTTGCAATGAATCCATGTTAAAGTGAAAGGTTGGAATACATACCTTATGGCACAAATACCAATGTTTGGCCAAGGCGAAGCCCGTGACCAAGTGGTTTGTTGGCTCTTGAGTCATTCTCGTCGAGTTAAGCTGATATAGCTATGTCGACGAGAAGCAAAGTGATATACAAGAATTGATGCATATATTATTGTAGTTGTTGGGATGATGGTTTCCTTTGAGATGAGAAATGTGATGTTTTTTGCTGTTGAGATCACATTGATTGTGGTCATCCATTTCAAAATGCGTCAATGGAAAATGGGTTGTTGCCAAAGATCTCGTTGTATGGTCATTGGAGATCTTGGAATTTCTTTGTTATTTTCCTAAGAACAAAGACCAAAGAAAAGTGAAAAAAAAAAAAAAAAAAAAAAAAAACTTGAACTCAAATAAAAGATGTACCTCAACATCATTAGTTTAATTTCAATGCAAATTGGCTTGATGATGGATTTGATCAATGCCAAGGTCGTGAGAACTCGATGGGAGTCATCCCTTTGATGGAAGGATTCTTCGAAGTAAGCTGATGAAAGGCGACTCGACAACTTGCGATCACAAGTTCATTGGTTGTGACTTCTTGGTGTCTTATATTTCCTTTGTGTTGAGTAATGACGATGTCAAAAGGATGAAGAATGAGTTTAACACCTGTATAAAGTGAAATTTGAGCCTCAAAGTTAGGCATGAAAACTGATAGCCCCTGATAGGAGCGATGGTCGACCTTGTGGAAAGGTATCTCTTTATGTTTGTGTCAATGTCCTGGCAAGGCTGAACAATTCCTTTTGTAATAAAAAGGGTGAGCAAAAGACTTCATGATATGGATGGCAAGTCAAAGAGGAAGACAGATAATTCTTCGTAAGGCCGTCGAGTGGCCAGTTGCAACTGAGGAAGATGTGATTTGATGATCTTGAAGTTGCTGAAGAGCCAATAAAGTCGATTGGAGAGACTGTTATTGTGTGGCTTAACTCAAATGAGTTACTTGAAGAAGTAGCTATAGATGGGTAACTGTTAGAGTCAACGAGGAGTGACTCGATTATCCTTTTCGCGCTCTTGTTGGTGTCAGATCGATCATTTATCCTGTTGATTGTGTTGAAATCAGGTTGTTGGATGTGCAACCCGTATATTCGAATGTTTCTTGCTTCTGTTGACTCACTTCCAAGTGCACTTGATGTTTCTTTGTTTTAAGTCATTTTGAGTTCACTATATATGTCTTCGTGAGTCTGTATGGATAAACTGTAGATCTGAAGTCATTGATTCGACTTGAGAGATCAACTTGGAAGTTGATTTGACGGATCAACTCTAAAGTCACTGCGATCGATCGATTGATAAGTTAATGTAGTTGATTGATTTGAGAGTCGAAATTAGCTCATCGACTCGAGTAAGTAGCTGATAGAAGCATAGGTCATTGTAATTTATCGACTCATGGGCCGATGTGATTGATTGACACGGGATTCAATATGACTGAAGAGTCATAAGTTGCGGATCGATTTGAGAAAGTAACTAATCGATGTAAGAGCCGATGTGGCAGATCGATTCGTGGGTTGATGTAATGGATTGCCTCAACTGAAGAGTCATGACTCGCTAATTGTCTTGAGAGAGTAGCTGATCGACACGAGAGTCGATGAAATTGATTAACTTGTGGGTCTATGTATCCGATTGACTCGACTAAGGAGTCGTGAGTCGATGTAACTAGTCAGCGTGACTGAAAAGTCAAAAGTCATTAACCGACTCAAGCTTCAGGTTGAATCCTACATTTATGACCTTTACATTAAGATAATAGATACTAGTATGCTATATGTATGCTTTTGTACCTAATGTTTGTACGAAAAGGTTGAATGTCAAGTTATTATTGATTGTTTGGCCGATTGTTGAATGTTTGGTCGATCGATGGGTTGATGTACACTGTTGACTTGATTGTTGAGTCGTGAGTAGCTGATTTGACTCGTGTAACGTGTTAACATGCCAATGATTAGCCATCCTTGTCTTCTTCGTCCCCAAGTCTTTGTCAAAATGCTCGAATTTTGCAAAAGACTTTAAGCGTTGATTCTTGTTGAATGAGTTTCGACTAGGTACCGTAATCCACGAGTTTTACCCTGTAGTCATCGAGATATATATGTGTAGCCAGTGATTTGGCTATTGTATGAAAGTTGTATAATAGAGCGTTCAAGGTTCTTGGCCTAAGAAGGATTTGATGCAATCAAGTGAACTTGTTGTGTGAGTTGTAAACGTTGTTTATAATCGGTAATTTGACATAACTCATTATCTTCCCTCAGTCCCAACCTATAATTTAAAATCAGGAGTAACTTAGAAAAACGGGGCTTGCAAGAGAGATAGATAGTTTGGATGGTTCAACCATGGTGATGATGCCGGTCACTCTTCGATTGTTGAGTCAGCATCAACTCGGGGTTGATATCAGTATAGTGCCGGCATTGGCTGGTCAGGTCAACAGCGACATGATTATTGGCTTTGATCTGGAGATCGAGACATATACCTCTTCAGGTGATGGGTCTACTCGGTGAATGGGTCTTCAACCTGTACCAGGGCTTCCACAGTGTTAGTGGGTGTTCATTTGACTTTGACATGCCACATATACTTCATGCTGGAACACAAGACACGAAGGATATGGCCGCTCTTAAAGTGGCTGTGTGGGTTGTTAATCCGGCCCAGACACCATACCAGTGGGGTAAATCAATATCCATGTTATGCCGTGTGTTTTTGGGGACCTCTCATGGTTATAGGAGACCGGTGAGGCAGGAACCCTGTGGCAGTTTAATTAAGGGTTCTAGTGATTTAGTCACCCGTCATCCAAACTTTCTGTATGACAGTGCGATATGTCTTACGTCTCTCTCTGGTTTATCTCCTTGATCGGAGGGTGTTGCTTTGTAATTGTAGGCTTTTGCTCCGTGATTATTGGAGGCTTCTTGCTCCGTGGTTAGAGGCTTCGAATGATTTCCTAAAATAAGGATGGATTCCTAATAAAAGGAATAACTCAAATAGATCACATACCTAATTGGCAAGTCGACTGAAACTCGTGACATGTTAAAGTCAACTCGAGGTTGTGGTGATCAAATGGTGAGTTTACTTGACTTGAGTCGCAATGGACTTATGGGTGTAATGGACCCTGAGGTGGATGCGATAACACAAGATATACATCACCATGATTGATTATTTGATCATCATCGACTTGCTAGTCGTGTTTGACTGCTGAGGAGTCGACTCGATGGGAATCGATTAAGTTGACTCAATCTTAGAAGGATCGGTTGTTAGATGAATCGGTCCCTGTAAGTGCTGAAGCAGAAAAAGTTGTGTTTTGATGAGTGCAAGAGCTCTTTGTTATGACGACTTGAATGTGATAGTAGACATCATGTAGGGTGTCATGGTGTTGATCCCATTAGAGGAGATTCTTGCTAAAAGTCAAGACATGTGAAAAACAAATAACTATTCGACAAAGAATCTCAAGGCGTTATGAAAAAAGGATGAAAAAACACAACATGTATTACGAAGTTGACTTGGTTTGTATAGAGTTTCCGTTGATTGAGGAGTTGAATGATGGAGAATCGATTAGCTTGAAGTGAGAGCAACTAATCTTTAGAGAAGTCAATGTAGGATGAATTGATCATGTAGATCTTCATGTGATTTGTCAACTCGGGAGTAACTATAGGAGATCAAATTGTGAATTGATGTCTAGATAGATGCTAGAGTTGATGTGACTGATTGACTCGGGAATCAATGTGGTTGATCGACTTAGGGTGTCAATGTGGTTGAATGACTTGAGAAGTCAATGTGGCTGATCAACCCAAGAGTCGATGTGACAGATCGAGTCAATGCGATCAATTGACTATAATGAGATTAGTCAACTCGGAAGTCGATGTGAGTAGTCGCACAGTAGCGACTATCGTTGGTTGATTTGCTCCATTTGCAGTGTAAACTCCAAGGCCAGATGTTGGCCTATCATAGAAGTCTTACAATTTGGATTGTGCAAGTTAATTTGTGCAAGTCAGGGATGCATGTATTTTGATTCGGTTGATTGGCAGATTATACTCTTGTTGGCAGAGTCGACTCTAAAGAGATTGCTTGAGCATGCTAAAAATTTGAAACATTTGAAAACAAGTCATAGAACTAGATTAAAAGTTCTAATATAATTAACTAGAGATTGGATAGACAACTGGAGACTGATGAGTTGTCATCATCGTTGAGTCGATTTGAAGCTACAGGGATCCAAAATTGACTTGTTTAGTGAGGAGTATTTCTAAGCTTCGAAAGGCATGAATTGATTGTCTGAGAAAGAGTCAATTTGACTCGTTGGCAACTCGAGCTAACCTCATAATCAGGGTTCATTTGGTGAGCTCGATGGGCAAGAGTATGATGTCTTGACAAGGCGTTGCTTTATGTCTTATGATTAAACTTCTTCTTCCATGAGCATGGATATGGACATCTAGTTGGGCCTCGTAATGTGGTTGCCTCTCAAGAAAACTTCTCTATTTGCTGAAAATAAAACATTCAAAACGCAATCATCAAACTAGAAAATATGATAATATGATTAAACAAAAAAATGGGATAGAGACAACCGGAGGTAATGGAGTTGTCGTCGTCCGCACCGAGTCTCATATGAGTTGGAGTTGATTACTCAGCAATCGATTGGTTTGATCTTGGTGGAATCTTGTTAGTTGTGGCAACGGGATAAGTCGTTGGCAGTGGAGTTAACTGAAGTCAATTACACCCAAGGAGACTTATTGCGTCTACCATGGTGGATTGTTAGGAACCCCTGTTAATGGCGTCGTTTAATGCTGAAGACGGTTAAATGTTGTCATGGAAGTGCCATTTGATGGGGTCATAGATGGTTGCAAAGTTGGCATCGAGTAGCTAGTCGTAGTGAAGGAAACTGAAGGAATCTACCTCGAGTCGGTCCAAGTGATGTTGAACTCGTTAGGATGAACTCATGATGGGGTCTTCATAAATGCAAGAGACAATATCATATTGAGAAAAATGCCCGGCATGCAATGTCATGCTCGATTGAAACATATGCGAAAAGTTGCTACAGCTATTGTGGCGAGTTGTAATCGACTAAAAAGTGAAGCGGCTGACTTGGGAGTCAGCGTGTCTCGTCTTTCCTAATTGTCGATTCAAAAGAAGCCCATGATACATTGAAGTCGACTAGTGGCTATGGCGGCCGAACAACGTGTGTTGGCTCGACTAATGAGGAAATCTACTCGTTTTTGCTACAAAACAGAGTTAGATGGACAACATAGGTTTTTTAGTGATAAGTGGCTACATCCGTTTATAGATCACGGATTTCTTACATACCCATAAGTAGGGATCAAGCCGAATGTAGTTCAGTTGTTACAACCTTAGGCATGTTTGTGTCGTTTACTAAGAAAATCCTGAAAAGCTTGAAATATTGGCATGAAAATAGCATAAATAAGGATTGCAAAGAGTAAAATAATACAAAAGATATATGAATTGACTCAAGCAATTATGTATTTCTATCTGGTCGACGCTAGATACGTTCCATCAAATTTGGAAAAGGTTGGCTGGCATGGTGGTGACTATGATTGCTTGAACGAAAGTTGATAAATTCATCTCAACCAGAAGGTCTCCATAGGTTGTAGGATGTCTGAATGCTTAGAGCATGCGCCTCTCTATGGTCTTGACCTATTTACTTATCACGTTGGTGATGGCTTATTGCATGTTGAATGCTTCGGTTGGAAGAGCTCCGAGTAAAGGTTGTGGTAGCACCATGCCTGAATGGACTATGAAAGGAGACAACGAATGGATTGAGACTCCGATCGAGGTGATTTGGATGGAAGGAATTGAGTCGTAAGTGGTCAACCCAATTGATTTGTTGACCGTAGGAGCTATGTCTAGTGGTATCATCACTAAATAAAGTGATGGCATCAAGTGAAGAAGACTGTATGGCGTGAAAGTTGTAGCCGGTTTAAAACCAGTCAACTGAAAAGCCACTCTGTAATAAACTCATGATTGCTGAGTTGGGTTGCGTGGAACTCCCATAAGTGGCAGCGATGGATGGTAGCGGAGTGTTGAAGTTAGTGGATATGTTGAATCGCCTCTACAGCTCCTCGTTCTCTGTTGTCAACTCGACGATCCTTTGGTCTATCGCTTGTTGTTGCTGCCTTGTGTCTGCATGATGGTGTCTTGTACCTGCAGTAGAATGATATCTAGGTTGCTGGGATGCTCATGCCTCTCTAGTCGAGTCAACGGGAGCAACGTTGTTCTCGGTCATGGTGGCAGTAGTTGCCGTGTTGTCGACGTCCACAATATCAACCGTAGGCCCCACGGTATGCGCCAAACTATAAAGGGTAAAATCTACATTCGAATTGGATCGAGTCGGATTAGGGCCTATGACTATTTTATTGAGCCGATTAAGTGTGTGTTGAATTAACCGAGCATGTTAACTGCAAAATAACAGTAAATAAAAGTAAATGAGATAAAAAAACACAAGAGATTTATAGAGGTTCACTTTTAATGTGAGAGCTAGTTCTCTGTGATGGCTCTGGAGTTTTCACTATAGTTGATGAAATAATACAGTGAATGTCGTAGCAGTGAGAATGGGAAAAATAGAGATAGGGAATGCATGAAATAGAGAGAGATAGCAGGGAACAAAGAGAATCGAGTGAAGATGCAGGAATTCCGAGAGTTGCGAGAATTATAGGACGATTCTGAGATGATTTAGCCCCCTATGGGATAATCTCGATATGGTCGGAGATGATGTCCGATGAACTGCGAGGATCTCTATTGATTTTTCTAATGCCTCGGGTAAAATTCTCTTATTTGGGCATGATTCTCGTAAAAATGGAATGATCTTGAATATGAGATTAGATGTCTTGGGCAAATTTGGGCGTGCTCTCTGTATAGAATGGGCAAAAGTTGATTAAGGATTCGGATATTTGGGCATGTGAGAATGCCTCCTATTTATCGATGGAGATGGGTAGCTTCAGTTCCCTGATTTAGTGTAGATCTTGCTATATTTGCTTATTGGAAATTGCCTCATTTGGTCTTGGTTGACTTTTTATAAATAGCTTGCCTTCTTGAATTAGGGAAAGTCCCTTTTAGGCTAGATTTTTTCCTTGATTGCTTGTAGGAGTAAATATGGCATGTTTTGTGATCTTTCTATATGATGACTTTGGGAAGGTGCTTGATTCTTGAATTGATCTCCTTGTTTTACGATGCCACGTGACGGTGAGATATGAGATACGAAATCTGACCTTAACAATACACAAATATGATCTATTATGCAAAGAGCTAATTCTAACCATTTTCTTTTTGATCACCTGTTTGTTGAATATGGATCTGTATTTACATTTCTTATAATTGATGTAAGTTCACTTATTATTAGTTTTACATCTAAGCCATAGGTCTAAGATGAGTCAATTAGCCCTTTTTTCTACACTTTTAGCGATTTATTTTTGTGTTTGATATGTTTACTATTATTATTATTATTATTTTAAAAGTAAGCTTCCTTGCAATTAATAGGCTAAATCAACCAAGACCATAGGAGCTATAAATCTTGGAACTTTATCCCAACCATAAACCTCAATTTCTAGATTAAACACAAAAGCAATAAGACAATGAGCCACTTCATTAGCTTCATGAAATTTAGCGGAGCAAGACCACTGGGGTGAAACAGAGAACAACTCAAGAATATCATTGATCACAGGTCCTTCTTCTGTAAGTGAATCACCACAATTAACCGCATGGACAACTCGTGTCGCATCAACCTCAGCAATCTAGATACAAATCCCACAATCCTTAGCAAATAGAAGACCCTCCCCAAAAGCATGACACTCAACCATAAAAGGAGAAAAGGAGCCTTGTATTTTCTTTGCTTGCCAACTCAAAATAGTCACATTTGAGTCACGGATAATAGCTCCCACACATATAAAACCCATTCCAGATTAAACCAAAGCTTCAATGTTAAGTTTTATTTTCCCTTTAGGATATCCAATGTTTGTTTCTTTTATGCAGTACAACCACTAGGCCATATTCAGCCATACAACAAGCTAGGTAGTCACCAAGTAAGCGGCCAGCCTTCTCCAAAGTCTCCATTACTGAAACCTTTGGGCCTCATGGATCCATTGATTCCTAGCTATCCAAATAGCCTAAGTAACGACACAAAAGATCTCCAAGTTAGTCTTTGAAGCCATGTAATCTAGATCACACACAAACCATCAAAGGATCCAACCTTAGCATTACTAATGGCTGGCCACAAGCTACTAGAATCCCAGACTTCATGGGCATATACTAACAATCCCACAATACATGCCACACATCTTCAACCCCCTCCGAACATCGAGGACATAGGGCCAAACATGGAATTCCACGCTTTTGAAGATTTTCATAGCAAGGTAAAATATCATAAAAAGCTCTCCAAACAAAAGATTTATTTTATATGGGAGCTTAAGATTCCATAGCTTTTTCCACCCATTCGTATATGTTTGATATGTTTATTGATTATAACAAAATAATAATTAAATCCGTCAAACAAAAATTGGAAAACGATTTGAAGGAAATCTATATGTCCTCCTTTATTTGACAGTGAGTCATAATTTCTCTCATACCATGTTTTCCTCCTTTATTTTTCTTTTAATTTTTTGTTTCTCGTAAAGAAGCATTATAATAGCAATAAGATACCTTTTACAGTAGTTGAGAAAAGAAAAACTTTGCATATGATAAGAAATGTATTTTTACTCTCTATATCGGAAATGAAGGCTTTAATTGACCGTCAAATTTCTATCCTGACAGTAGAAAAGGTAGAGCTGTGTCCGTTTGTGATATTTCCAGATTTTGATTACTTTCTCTTGAAAGAATTGTGTCCGTAAGAGTTGTTGGTGTTGAATGTGAACAAGATTTTGTGGGGGAAAAAAAAAAAAAGGGCAAAAGTACAGCGAAGTGTCATACCAAATGAAATACAAGTAGTGTGATTAGTTTTTCATTCTAACAAACCTGCATGATATTGAAGAAGCATTCAAATGAAATACAAGTAGTGTGATTACTCCTAACGTAGGATTTCTTTATCTAGCTCGATCAAACCAAATAAAAATTCGAGGCGTAAATATCTATAAAAGTACTATTTTTCCCCCCTCAATAATTAACTGTCCCAAGACAGCACAAAAATCATATGTTAAGTTATAACGCATATAAAGAACCATGCCCTTTTTTACAGGAGTCCTCCTTTTTATGGATCTCATTGTCCGCGATATAAATTAAAGGTCTTTCTTTACGAAGCTTTTAACCTGATAGTTCAAAATATGATCAATAATCATTATTTTTTACTTTTTCGGGTTTTTACCATTAAGTTTTACCAAAAAAGGTTTTTAAAGTGGCCTCATAAGGGATAGATCATGTCTATGGCTATTCAGATTGGAGATTATCATCTTTATTTTTAAGGAGTTTGGCTTTCAGTTAGTTGTTTTACTTTTTACCTTTTTTTTTTTTTTTGGTTGCTGCCTATGTTGTTCCGTTTGTGCTTTGCTCCGTTACATTGAGAGTTGTCTTTGGATTTTTTGTCAACTTTTTTCCTTTTCATTTGATATGGAAGATTATAAGGTATATATATTAACATCACTTATCCCCTCTCTGTTCGTAAAAAGAATGCACTTTAACCTCAACACGAAGAAATCATTTTAAAGGATTTTTTTTTTTTTGGCAAACTCTTACACAAACAAAAAAAATTTCAATTAATTTTACGAACACTCCATGAACGATCTTTTTTATGTTACTCTCCAATTATTTAAAATCGTTCAAAATGCTTCCTAATGTACACAAAAAAGTTCAAATTTCCCATTTCATCTGCGTCGGTATAATCTGTTAGTGAAAAATATGAAAATAGGACAACGAACAAATATCGGAATGAACAAACACGAAATTCATTAGCAACAATATTACAGAAATAAACAAGAAAACGGAATTAGAAAATTATCGATGAACACCAAGGTCCGTGTGTCATACGGTTTCCTTAAAACAGATTCGTCTCCTCACCATTGGTACTCGAGGATCAACCGGTACTGATACAAAATGTGAATTCCACGACGGAGCTTTTACGACCGTTTTTAAAAAACGATCGTGGAAAGTATGCCAAAAACATGGCGCGAAACTGGGTTTCTGAAAACGGTCGTGGAATCTTCGGATTCCACGTCCGTTTTCAAAAACGGTCGTGGAAGCTTCAGCTTCCACAACCGTTTTTTAAAAACAGTCATGGAAAATTCACAACAAATTCACACAAAACCGAATCATGCCCTCATTTTTCACATTAACACCATAGTTGCAGTAACCAAAATCAAATCAAAATGCTCCGAAAACAGTCAGTACTACACCACAGTTGGACGTCACCACCACCATCTACCATCCATCAATCTCTCTTATAAGTGATCACTAACTTCTTTTTGTTGTTTTTCTCTGCATTTAGACTTATGATTTTAGGTTTTGTATATTTTAGTTCTGTTTTTGGGGATCGCTTTGAGTTGATTGTGCAATGGGTGTTAATTTAAGTGATCACAAAATTATTTTTCCCTGGTATTTATACTTAATTATGATTTTACTTTTTGTATTTTTAGTTTTGTTTTTGGGATTTTTGAGTGAATTGTGCAATGGGTGTTAAATTTGATATGCATTTTGAAATTTACTTTGACTTCTAAAACTTTGATATTTTTGAGTGAAGATTTTTTCAATATTCAATATACATTGACGAGTAAAGATAAAGAGCCTATTGTTGAGGAAGATGTTGGTGATAATATGTTCGATATGATAAATGATTTGGAAGAACGCTTTGTGCACCGTCCGGAGTTATTTAAGGCAATGATTAATGATACCGAGACTCCCTTGTATGTTGAGTTTACAAAATATACAAAATTAGAGGCATTGGTTAAATTATGGAACATGAAAGAGTCGGGAGGGTGGACGAATTCTAGTTTCACGACTCTTTTAGAATTTCTAAAAGTTGTTCTACCGGATGATAACAAAGTGCCGCCTAGTATGTACGAAGTGAAGTAGACGTTGAGCACTTTGGGAATGAAATATGAAAAGATACATACTTGTCCAAATGATTGCGTCCTTTACTGGAAAGAATATGAAGATTTAGATGAATGTCCGGTTTGTAACGGGTCAATATGGAAGAAGGGCAAGATGCCATCGAATGATAGCAAAGGAGTGCCGGTGAAGGTGTTATGGTACATTCCACTGGCTCCACGTTTGCGTCGTTTATTCCGTAATTCCAAGCATGCTAAAAATTTGACTTGGCATCATGATAAACATGTTGGCAATGGCAAGTGTAGGCATCCAGTCAATGCACCACAATGGAAGACATTTGATGACAATCATCCATATATTAGTGTAGAACCAAGGAATTTACGTCTCGGTTTATCGACGGACGGAATGAACCCACATAGTAATATGAGTAGTAAGCATAGTACCTGGCCAGTCATACTTGTCAACTACAATCTCCCTCTAGAATTGTGCATGAAGCGGAAGCTCTTGATGCTGACTTTATTGATCTCAGGTCCTCAACAACCGGGGAATGACATTGACGTGTACTTGGCACTATTAATCGATGACCTAAAAAGCTTGTGGGAAAATGGGTTAAAAGTTAGAGTTTCTTACCGTCAAGATACGTTCAATCTTCCTACAATGTTGATTTGGTCAATTAATGACTTTCTAACATTTGGCAACCTATCTGGTTATCCGATGAAGAGTTCTATAGGTTGTCCCATTTGTGTGAAGGAAACATCTTCCAACCAGTTGAAAAACGGTAAGAAAACCGTTTACCTTGGTCCTAGGAGATTCTTACCAAAAATTCATCGATACCACAAACAAAAGAAGGCTTTTGATGGTAGTACAAAAAAAAAAAAACAGCTCCTCGGATTTTGACTGGAGAAAATGTATTTGAGATGGTTACAAATGTGAAAGTAGTTTTGGGAAAGAGAAAACAGAATTATCCAGTGGTTGATGGACCTTGGAAGAAGAAGTCAATCTTCTATGAACTTCCATATTGGAAGTCAGTTTACGTTCATCATTGCTTAGATGTTATGCATATTGAGAAAAAGGTCTGTGAATCGATAGTGGGCATGTTGCTTGACATTCCAAATAAAACTAAAGATGGTGTAAAGGCACGGTTGGATCTTAAAGAGATGAAGATTAAACCTAATTTGCTCCTTGAGAAAAGATCGAACGGCACTTACTTACCTCCGGTAAAGCACACATTATCGAGACAAGAAAAGAAAAAGCTTTGTGAATGGCTTGCTTCCGTGAAAGTGTCAAGTGAGTATTCTTCCAACTTTAAAAGGTTGGTGTCAATGAAGGATTTGAGGCTCGTTGGAATGAAAACACATGATTATCATATATTGATGCAACAATTATTACCCCTTGTATTGTGGGGAGTTTTAACGAAAAATGTGAGATATTCAATTACCAAGTTATGCTTATTTTTCAATTCAATATGCTCCAAGGTAATTGATCCACTTATACTAGATTCACTACAATCGGAATTCGTGATAACATTGTGCATGATTGAGAAGCATTTCCTACCATCCTTTTTTGATATAATGATCCATCTAATGATGCACTTAGTTCGGGAAGTTAAGATATGTGGACCGGTGCATTTGAGGTGAATGTATCCTTTCGAAAGGTACATAAAGGTTTTAAAGGGTCATGTGAAGAACCGAAATAGGCCGGAGGGATGAATAGTGGAAAACTACATAGCAGAGGAATCGGTTGAATATTTCTCGGAGTATATGTCCAACGCGGAACCAATAGGGTTGCCAAAGAGTGAGCTATTTATGTCCAAAAGACTATACGTGGGTGTTCCTTTATTGGTAAATTAAGATGAATGGGAACAAGATTATCTTTAAGTTTTGCATAATGTTAAGGAAGTGGAGCCTTTCATTGAGGTTCACATGAAGGAATTAAGAGATGCGAATCTAAGAAAAGGAAGAAGTGAGAAGTGGTTTCAAGATGAGCACAACCAGACATTTCGGGAGTAGATAAGAATACATGTGCATATGAAGGCTGACGTTTCGCAAGACTTAATAAGCTAGCAAGAGGACCGTCATCTATAGTCACAAAATATACATCGCACTTTGTCAATGGCTACTCCTTCTACACTCGCAAAAGAGATGAGAAGCATCTCGTCTAAAATAATGGTATGACCCTTCGTGCCGAGTCTATGCATTTTTCCTCCGCAACGGACAAGAATCTGGTGTACAATTCCATGAACTACTTTGGGTTCATTGAAGATATTTGGGAACTTGATTATTGCGGCTTGCAGATGACACTCTTTAAATGCAAGTGGGCCGACAATAATTATGTTAAAATTGATAGTAACGGCGTGACAGTGGTGGATTTTAGACGATCGAGATATAAAAATGATCATTTCATTATGGCGTCGCAAGCAGTCCAAGTATTTTATACAACGGATCCCGACAATTTAAAGTTATCCTTATTTATGTCGACGAAGCCAAGGATAATTCGTGATAGCCAAGAAGATGTTGAAGATCGCACAACATTCCATCTTTCACAAAATGATTGCCACCGGTGGAGGAGATTGATGATTTCGATGATGATGTTTCACACTTGCTTCGTTTAGATGTCGAGTGGACACGTGTTAAGAAACCAAAAACAAAAAACAAAAATTTAATAGTTTTTTACAATAGTTTACAAGCGGTAACGGCGCACCACGTTACAGCTTCTGACGAACTTGAAAAATGCTCGAACTCTGTCACATCGAAACACACCTAGACTTAGACTAAGAGAAGAAAGAGATACTCTATATTTTCTTCTTGTGTTATATCTTCACTACTACAAAATGTGGATTACACGACGGAAAATACACGACGGTTATTAAAAAACCGTCATGGAAAATGGAGCCAAAACACAGAGCGAAACCGTGTTTCCGAAGACCGTCGTGGAAGCACAAGATTCCACGACTTCCACGACGATCTTCCAAGACCGTCGTGGAATCCTCCACGCTTCCACGACAGTCTTGGTAGACCGTCGTGGAAGCAAAGCGATTCCACGACTGTCTTCCATTTAACCGTCGTGGAATCGGTGATTCCACGGCCGTTTTTTAAAACCGTCGTCTAAAATCGCGACATATACCAATTGTTGCCCCCTGAGTTTTCCACATCAAAATAGCAGCTGCAGTGAACTAAATTCATTCTAGAAAGCTTTGAAAATAGTCTGTACACCACTGTGTGACGCCACCATCTTCTATCGATCATATCAATACCTCTTGTAAGTCATGATCATACAAACTTAGCTTTTGTTGTTTTCCTCTATATTTTTATTTATGATTTTATATTAATTTTGTATGTTTTGGGATTGCTTTTGATATGTTAAAGACTGCAGTGGGCCGGGTG